>SNQJ01S0195808.1:0-16660 GCA_010110895.2 Picea sitchensis
AAAAATTGTCTAAAAAACATTATATATATAAGGTCTTATTTCTAAATATGCAATTAGTAAGCTTTAATTGTAGCAAATCATCATCCAGGAACCATAAAAATTGTCATTAATGAGCAAAAGGCTCGAGGAGATCTCCCATTAATACACATCAAACCAATATTTGCGGATATTTATATTATCCCTTCTGAGTGTTAATTTCAAACATCATGGAATGTCGTTTGTGCATCGTCGGGTTGGTGCGTTCACGAAATCTCCAATACTTAATTTCTCTTCTCCGTACCCACCACCTTTTCACTTCTAAGTATGCAATAAATGAGCTTTAGTACTAACAACTCATCATGCAACACCCATAGAGATTGTCATTAATGAGTTAAAGGATTGAGGAGATTTCCCATTCACACACATTGAAAAAAACTTTGCGGAGGGTTATATTATCCCCTCCAACTGTTCATTTCAAGCATCGTCTGGAGAAAACATACATTCTCATAAAATTATGGCACCCTATTGACAACACTTCTGTGGAGATACAGTGAACATATTCAAGTGTGAGGACTAGAACTTCCAACGGTCTAGGGCATATTCTTACTACTCATCCCCTTCTGTCCATAATGAAATAATTTGGACCTATGGAATTCTTTGTGCAGGATGTGTCCCTGAATTTTTTGACTATAAGGAGATCGTCTCTTGGTGCGTTGATAAATACATTTCAAGCCAAATAATTATTCCACTTTGGGACCACTCTCTTGTTTCTTTGTCAGCTCAGGTCTTCTACAAGATGTTAAGATTGTCGTACCCAACATTAACGTTTAGAGGAGAAGACTCCAAGAAGTTCCTAAAAAATCATAATAATGGGTTGGACCTCCCGACCAAGTTCTTGGAAGACCCGACGACAGTTCCTGAAGATATAACAAGCTTGTAGGTTAGTTCATTTAGAAATCCATTCTGGAAAATTGCCTGGTTGTTTACAAGAATAACGGGACAGGAATCTACAACAATTATTTCCTGCATGGTTCTATATATTTTTCGTTTCACAGTCAAGGAAGAAGCCATTTTTTAATGGGGGGAGTTAATTTCCATTGAAATTTGTTTCCAATTATCAAGCTTTAAAAAGGAGAAGAAATTTTATATGTCATCCTACTTGGTTTTCGTGATACCACATTGTTGTCCATTTCCAAAATTGTCTGTGTCCAAGAAGGTAAACTAGGAATTTGACCCAGTATCCTTCTGGTACCAGGCCTTGTGGAGGCACAAGGATTCCCACTGTTTTTATGAGGTTTTTAATGACTCTGTCTCTGTTTTCAAATTGTTATTATTAGGAAAGGATGCTCCCCAAATGTGTGACCAAGAAACCAAGTTTTTGGATAGGGAGGGGGCACTTGAACAAATGGATAATTACAGCGTGATAAGGATTTTTGGCTCCAAGGAAAATCCTTACTTCCTTCCATGTCACATTATGGACATAATGTTTGTTACATAAATAGAAATGAAATACAACTACTGGTTGCATCTATTCCATGAGAAGAGAAAAAAAGAGTTCATTCCTCTGCATTGGAAAGTCAGGGACTTCATGTTGAGGAACGTCAACAAAATTGATGAATTCGCAGCCCATTTCAACAACATGAACCTAGGATATGATCAAAGGCTAAGAGGGTTCGACCCTAATGGAATTTTTTTAGAAAATTTACTTGTAGTTGGCTTCAACAATTCGTTTTTCCAGAGATGCTTGAGAAAAAAAAAGACACTGACAAAAACACTCATGCTTCTAACATCGATGACCTTGAGACATTGCAAAGCACCACTGAATTGTACAAGAAACAAGGAAAAGGCCCATTTGATAAGAGTGTTCAATCCCTGGATACCACTCCCAAGAGCACAACATCCCAGAGCATCGCTCCAATGGCCCACCCCAGTAAGAAAACAACCCATAATTCTTCAAACGGAGGAGGAGATAACAACCCTCCTAGTGCTAAAATTGATAGTTCTCACAAGCTTCCTATGAAGAAGAAGAGAAAAAAAATTCTAGTGCTAGTGAAAGAGCCAGAAATTGAGAGTGATAACATGGAACTTGAGACTGATCTAGATCGCATAATCCACAAACTTGATCAGCCCGGGGACATGATCCATCATAGTCACCCAATGGAAATAGCTGAGACCAAAATTTTTGACGAAGATGAATCCCTCGTATTCTAGAGCATTGTTTTCTACAGTGAGTCTAAAAATTTAAATATTGAAAAGAGAGATGTAAAAAATAAGAAAGGGAAATCTCATTTAGATATTAGCCTTGGGAACATGTAGTCGTCCCAAATATCTCGACTTCATCGAGAAACCGAAGATTCTCTTGATGATTCCATTGGAGGCATTGAGGCCGAGAATGCCATACTAAAGGACCGACTCAAGGAATTGAAGGAATATTTGATTCCTATGCCATTGCTTTCAAGTCCTTTAGCAATAGCCATTCCTGCCACCCATGCAGCCAAGTTAAAAGGATCCTCCATCCTCATCGCATCATGTAGAGGATATGTGGAGAAGAATATCAAGAAAAGATTGGAGATGATTACTGAGGCTTGGGAAACATCACAAAGTATGGCTTCCCTTGGAATAAGGGAACATGATTTGCACGAACATTTGTAGGAGGATTTAAAAAATGAAGAACGTTTCTATTTAGACACGATCATCCCTTTTGGAATCCATGTCAACAACATGATAGATACGAGAATAAGACAAGAAGATAGACCCTCCCAAAAATAGGTCACTCAATTAATGCATCCTAGAAAGAGAAAGTGAAGAACTTGCATCTCATTGTCCAATCATGTGAACAAACCATATGAAAGAAAGAAAAATTATTCAGAAAGTTGATCGAAATAGACTTAGCCAGAAGTACCAACGAGGTCCAATACCCCAACTTAATTGTCAACTTCTTTCCCTTAACTAAGAAATACTTCGATAAACAAGTTGATATTTTTAAGATTTTGTCTTTAGAAAATATTTACAACATCCTTGAATATGTTGAAGATGCTGCGGACAACTGGCTAGTCGACTATTCAGTACAAAATGAAGAAATTGATCAGGCTCTACGTAATGTTTCTATCAATCTAAGGGAATTAGAAAAGGAACTTTTCAACATAAAATCTGGGATGAGATCAACGTGGCCCCCTTGAGAGGCTAAATTGAAGAACTGATCCAAAGCGAAATGGAGCAGGTCGTCGACGAAGGGAAACAGGTATTTGGCTGGATTCCAGTAGTCCTCAATGACAACAATAGAAATGAATCATTAATAAAATTGAAAAATGGGTGATATGTACCATCACTATAAGTCTATACTGATCACATCATGTTTTGTTTATCAATCCAATTATTCCACATTTTTAAATAGAAATGTCTAGCCAAAGACTGACACATTTCAATTTCTTCTTTTCAAGTCTTTCTCTCTACTGTCCCCCACTTCTTCTTTCCACGGTCCTATTTCTTGTACATATTTATCTTATGTTCCACAATATCCCCAATCCTATTATATATGACAAACACATTTAAATTTCCAGGAATATGTAACACACAATATTATTTTTTGATATATTTCAAATAAAAATATTTATATCTCCTTTTGTATTTATGTGCTCATAATTTTTTATGTTCAACTATGTTGAATGCCAAGAAATTGTGTTTATTTAATTTGAATGTAACTTTATATGTCTCTTGTGTGTTTTATCTTTTTCTCATGCATATCTTTTTTTCCTGCTATGCATATAAATTTATTTGTACTGGCACATATAGAGACACACAAGCCAACTGATATATGCAAATTGTACTTAACTCTAAATAGTTGTAAGTATACATAAATCATTATAAATGAATTTCATAAATACATTGAAGAGATAAAACATGCAAGGTAGAAATAAAAGCAATATGGATTATATACTTTCAAAAACTAAATGGTTTCAATGCCAAAATTGCTCGAGAGGCCACGTGTCATTTCCTGCATGGATATCACTTGTGCTTCATGGTGCTTGCCACGTCTCTGCTGCAGTTTCCATTTTCCTTCGCTATTTTTTCCTCATTCTTGTGCATTTATTCCCAATTCAACCTGGTAGGGACTACACTTCCATGCAACACTTGTTAGAGAAACAAGCCTATTACAGGAGAATGACAAGGAATTATGCTCTACATTTATTCTAAAGGAATTCAAAAGGAATATTCAAGGAATAGGAAGGAAGAATGATGATGATAAGGAATTGGAAAGGAAGATTCAATATTATTTTATTTTTATGGAAAAGAGATATTGTCATATATTTGAGGATGACAAGGAATTGAAAAGCAAGATTGAGTATTATTCTATTTTTATGGAAAAGAGGTATTATCATCTATTTATAAAAGTAAAATACAAAATGAGGAAAGATCAAGTAACTATGAGAAATATGAAGAGGAAAGATCCAATAAGTATGAAAAATTTGAAGACGATATGGGCCACCATGAAGTGCCCATCACTTCCTTCGTAATATGAGGGGGTGGTCCATAATTAGTGTGGTAGTTAGCTTCAGAAATTTTCATTGTAGCCATGTAGTTTGCTTCAACAATTTCTGTTGCAAGTCTTTAGTTTACTTTAGTTATTTACATTGTAGTCATTTATATCCTTTCCATGATTTCTATTGTAGTCATTTAGTTCTCTTCAATGATTTATGTTGCAAGTATTTAGTTTATTTCATTTATTTTCATTATCGTTATTTAGATTCTTTCCATGATTTTATACAACAAGACTTTAGTTTGCTTCAGAAAATTCCATTGTAAACAACTAATAATGACAAGGAAAATGTTGTCTTCCATATAGAAGGTGCTCCTATCTCACTCAATGGAATTGATGGTCATTTTATGAAACTCATGTCTCTTGTTTTTCTCTCTTCAATTTCTCTCTGCAGTTTAGTTTCAGATCTTTATTGTTGCATGTTCATTTGTAGGTTGAATTTTAGATCAATTGGTATCAGAGCCTAGATACAAGCGAGCTTCTGTTGAGCCACAAAATTAAGAAGAGAGGCCATCCAACAATATTTTTTTCATATCCAAATGTTCTTCTTAGGACTTCCACTGCATCGTCCTCAAGGCTTCAAACACGTTCATCTTTAACCATTCTCCACACACCCTCTTTAGGGTACCAAGTGCTTTCTTAGTGCGCTTGGGAGTTTAGTGATTCTGAATGCAACATCTAGTGACAGATCGACATCCATCCTAAATGAAAATTATGTCACCCCAAAGAGAGACATATACAAAGTATTTTGCATCCACTGTCATATCCCCAATTTAGGATTTAACAATGGCTCTCCAAGATCATCTTTTTTTGCAATATCACAGAGCTCCAACACCCATGCAACTCAATACATGCTTCCAATTATCAAAGTTTGCAGGCCAAATGAATGGTGAGAATATACACTCTTGTCTTCACAGTCTTTCCACATACTTATGTACATGTCCCGAGATGATAGAAGACATGAAGATTTAGATCATTGGTATACAACTAGAGGGAATTTCACAAACATGTTGGGATAATCATTTGGATAATTATTCATGGGTCATGGACAGAGGCGACCTAGTTGAGACATAAACACCACACATAACAACATGGAATGAATTTCATGAGGATATTAGAGAGCACTTCTACCCACCAAGCTATCACCAGAACCTCCTCTCCAGATGGTTGTATCTCTGAAAACTTTCCAATCAATCCGTCGAGGGATACATAGATATATTCTACAAACTGCACATCCAACTCCACATCACTAATCAAGAAGAGTATTTGATTGTCAAGTTCAATTTTGGTTTATTGCTAAGTATCCATCGTGAAGAAGATTTGTTAGAAATTCCTTCCTTGGACAAGGATTTTATTCGATCATTGGTGGTTGAATGTAAAGTGGTACCTTGAAGTTGTTCTCCTCAAGTTCAAGCCAAACCCTCTAATACTGGTAATTATCCTAATCTCTCCTCCACTGGTCCTCATTCCTCACTTGTATCATCCCATAATGTACCCTGGTGTTCTTTTCACAAAACCAATTCACATTCTTCTATAGATTGTCAAGCAGTTGAGAATTTGCGCACCAACAAAACTTTGTTTGCAGAAATGGCTCCACCTCAATACCATGCACCTAGTGAGGTTGTATACCTTGATAATCCTACCAAAGTAAACCCATTCCTCTTCTTAGTGACTACTAATGAACCAATCACATCCACTCTCCCTCTGTTCACCCATAGTTTCTATATTAAACATGAATTAGCCACCCTCATTATGGATAATGAAAACTAGAATAACCTCATCTCACAGGACCTGGTACAATGCCCCCAACTCCCCACTACTCTACACCAAGTTCCATACCAACTTGGCTGGGTACAAAAGGGATTCCCTTGTCTCAAAGTTTCTCGATGTTGTGCGATCACCTTAACCATTCACCCATTTCGGGATATAGTCACATGTGATGCCTCCCCTATGGAATGTGTTGAATTTTTATTAGGACATCCCTACCAATAGGCCTGACACGCTTTGTACCATGACAAATCACATCAATATCACTTCCAGCATGAGGGATGCACCTATGTGCTTACTTCTTCTTTTCTTAAATCCACCCATCCTATTATTGACCAAGTGACTTTTGATCAAGTCAGTCTGAACCAATGCATATCTTTGTGCTTAGTTTTTCCCATTAACCAAGACAACCATAGTACTCTTGTATGTCCTACCATGGCTCACTCACTCGAAGAGTTTTTATATGTCTTCACTCAACCCACGGGACTACCCCAATATTGCTCTATTGAGAACACACTTGATCTATTCATCCAGATCTCGGGGGAAGAGATATGGATATCTTGAATGTCAAGAGAGGAGGAGCTTAGATCTACTAATATTGCATGAAAATAGGCATGGACAAAAAAAAATGTAAATGAAGTACTTGGGAGGTGAGGTGCAAAGCAAAGCCTTGCCTCTAAAACTAATTACTAGTAATTCACTCAGAGCTAATTAATATCACAATGAACAATATAAAATATGAGAGAAGCGAAAATGAGTAACTTGATATTATGAGAAATATTCATAGTCATTTATATAGCATTACAAAATGGTACATTTGGAAAAGTAAAAACAAAACCCATTAAATGAGTCTCTATTATTAGTATAATAGATCTAACTACCCAACTAACTAAGTAGTGGAAAATAAAACCCAATACAATAATGGAAATAGCTCATGAAATGAGTCTCTATTATTATAATAATAGATATAACTACCCAACTAACTAAGTAGTGGAAAATAAAACCCACTACAATAATGGAGAGGTGGGAGTATCTTTGACCCGTATTGACAACCTGTTAGCTCAATTAATTAATGAGGAGGTGGGTATCTTCTTCATCCACATGGAAAATCTATTATATTTATATATTTATGAATTTTTAATATGAATTTAGATCATATCCCCCTTAAAATTTGGATCATTCATCCCCCCTTAGAAAATGATGGTCCCCATTGTTTCACCCATGCTAAAAAGAGAAACTCCATTATCATATCATCATGATTACAATGTGAAAATACCTAAGAAGAGAAGGGTTTGGTCTGGTTGACCCATAACCATGGGTTTGTGGTTGAACCATAACCTAGTTGACAATGACATTATACATGGGTAGAAAAATAAAGAAATTTTAATAAAATCCCAAAATTAAAAAAATAATATGGAAAAATTGCAACTTTGGGGGCTATGAACATCCTTCTACAAATATATTCATAACTTCTACTACAAGTGATGAAATACAATTCCGTCGAAGACCCATTTGAGATAATAAAGAGTTATTTCCATCAATAGGTGGATATTGTTTTGACTTGACCCATGGAGTGAGAAAAACTAGAACAAATTTGAAGGGTGTACGACCACACTGGTTACAAACATGTGATGCTTCAAACAAAGATATCTCATAAACTAGACAATGAAATTAAATTACGAGAAATAACCATTTGAGATATTGAAAATAGAGTTCTATCCATATATGGATATCCTTATTTAGTTTCTGGATAAGGGAGAAAATGACCGTTGAATATGGAGGTATGCACGACCTCCTTAGGTCAAATACATGTTTGAGATTCAATCAATGATATCTCTCAAACCACGAAGCATGAGATTATGAAAAATACCCATTTGAGAGATTGAAGATATATTTCCATTCATATGTGTAAATCCTTCTATAGTTTCCTAATAAAGGAGAAACAAACTGTTGAATATGGTGGTACATGCGACCTCCTTGAGTTAAATACATGTTGAGATTCGATCGATCATATCTCTCAAACCATGAAACAAAATGAGATTTTGTGAAATACTCATTTGATATCTTTAAGATATATTTACAATGAGATATGGAATACCCTATGAAATTCTATGAAGAGGTCGCAATGCCTATTTGAACTTGGTTGAGTATAGAGGGCCACAAAGGATGACAAGGGTTTATAGACTAGCATGGGTTGTTTTAGAGGCTGTGGAACCTTCGTGGGAAGCATGGAAATAGGACAAATTTGTTGAAAATGTTGCATACCAATGGATGTATTGGATCCATGTATATATGTAGTGAATCCATGTATGGATGTAGTGAATCCATGTATGGATGTAGTGAATCCCTCACTAGTAAATTTGGGTCATTTTACAACATCCATTTCGATGCTCTTGCAACGTTGTGTCATGGTGATTGCGATGAATATTAGGCTTCTCAAACCTCTCATCATATCCCGTGGAAAGTGCGACGAACCTGAGATAATGTTGCAAGAGCGACGACCCAAGGAGGTCGTAAAAAATGAGACAACCTTCGGTGCTCGTTGCAAGAGAGATGACCTATGGTTCTCATCGCAAGAGAGACAACCTATGGTGCTCATTTCATGATAGAAAACCAATGTTGATTGTCGCAAGAACGAAAACCTAGGCTTTGCCTTGCAAGAGTGATGACCAGAGTAGTTCTTGCGACGAACTATTCAATCATATTGTATTGTCGATGGTAACGATTGTTCGTCGCACTTGCGACGACCCTTCTAGTTCTTGTGACAAACTATCAATACTATCGATAGACCACTTCGTCACAAGAGAAAAGAACCTGATAGTTCTTCTGATGAATTGTCCATCGCAAGAGTGAGGAATGGTAGATAGTTGTGACAAGCTATTCATACTATCGACAATCCTCTTCGTCACAAGAGCAACAAAATATATCTATTTAAATATATATATATTAAATATCAATGGAAGAATGAGGTGTGTCGATGTTGGTATGGTCATTCATCTATTAACCCTTTTCCACAGGACCAATCCACATGACCATAGTTTAACACAGAGGCACTAAACCTTGTTTTCCTCATAGGTCCAAAGGACCTCTTCCCTCTATTCATATGACCAAGAGCTATGACCTCAGATATTTTCCTTGATTTCTAATTGATGGTCTATCTTGAAACTCCATGGAAATCTATGATCATGGGCAATTGTGGAGTCCCAACTAGCATGACGTTTATCTCTTTTTCTGAGTTCTACTATGGAAATTACTCCTTGGTAGTGGAATTGATGCCAACTATTGATTTATTGGCAGGTGACGATCGACGATTGATGTGGATTGCAGAAACAAAAATTGTGAGAACGTTAACTAAACCTTTGAATCATGTAATGGATCCCCGTCGATGATCAACTTTCACTGAGATCCGACGGTTTTTCCCCTTTCCTCATGATCGAATGATGTGCATATTTCCAATCCAAAGGATGAGTGATCAATGTTCATTCCTTCATATCCTTGCACGATTGAGATCTAACAGTTATCATCCATTAGTGGAGTGATCAAACAACTATTGTAGCTTCCCTTATGATCATGATAACCTTTCACCTCCATAGTTCAGTTAGGATCATCGATCCTTATCATGATCGATGGTCACTGGAATATCATTCTCAATATAATATAGAATATAGGATTATACCATGTCCCCTCTCCAAAATTCTCCTTCTCGCCCTACAACATGAACCCTACACCTGCAATTACATGATCTCAACTATATGCAAAGACATGCACTTAATTCTCACAGAGCTATATAGTACATAGATAAATAGATAGAGCTTTTCAATGATACTCAAATAGAGTATTTATTTCTCATTCATATAAAAATATTGTACATGCCACTACACATGCTCGAAGGCCTTCCCTTTCATGGGTTAAATCAACAGGTAATGATCCTCATACAATTGTCCCTCTTGATCTTTGGCCAAATTCTTTTGTTGATCACTCTATTGGCTTGATTAATTTTCAATTAACCACTTTCCCATATTTGGCCTAATTAATATTTAGTTGGACACCCTTTTTCCTCTAAGGATTACAATAATATACAAATGTATTTTGAACTATTTATGGCTCAGATCCAAGAAATCCTCAATAGATTATTAAGATCCTCTCTGATCCACTTCTCACTCAACTAAATCACTATTATAGGATCTCTTAATCCCTAAGATCCTCATGACATATTCACAAGCCTAATATATCTCATGTTCTCACATATTCAATAATATTTACAATAAAAACCTCACACATATATTTCTTACTCAAACTACTCAAAACATACATAATTTCCCATTAAGAAACCAAATCCCTTACCAAACATAAGACCCCCTAGGTCAATAAAATATACAATGATTTTCGGAGAAGAATGCACCTCCATTAGTCGATCTATGATTATTTTATGGATCAATCCCCCTTTATATAACCCAAACAAAAAAAAATTCATCCTACACAGATTCCCAGTAATTTCTACCAAGTCTCTCCCAAGTTTTTGTTGAGTCCAAGTCAAACTCTAACTCTCCAGCCTCGGTGATTTTTGTGATCTTGGTTGTATTCATGTGTGCATGTAGTTATACTAGTGGATATATCTCAACTTTCTTTGTATTTTCTCTTCGTGTCATTCTAAATTTTGTACTTAAAAGACTTTAATTATTGTAGCCTTCTATGGTTATCTAAATGCAGTACAAATTAGAGCATAAGACAATGTCTTTTATGTGTAAAATATCACTGTAAATCCTTGGAAATGAGGCAATTGTAAGCATGCATGTTGTCATATGTTCAATTTTTCTAGTTATCCATAATGATCACAAACAATGGAATTTAATGGCTAGAAGTAATGATTACATCTAAATCGTCGTTTATTATTTTCTCTTGAAACAAAATTGAGAGATCATCTATGTTATCACCAAGACAACAAAATTATAATACACTCATTGAATTTGGACATGTGTGAGTATTTTTTATAAATGAATTCTAAAAATTTCCTTGATAATGATTATTGAGATTGAATCACAAACACCCCAAGATCTACGCAGTAAACAAAAGAACACAAAACAAAATTGTCTACGCATATGCCAATGCATGTTAAAAACACATAACCAAATTGTCTTTGAACACTAAATTGTCTATGCATATGCCAATGCAAATTAAAAACACGATATGTCCACAATAATAGTACATATTTCATAATCAATAACACTTGATATACTAGTACTTTAAGATGATACAATGGAGTTACTAGTATAGATTCCATGTGCTTCTTTTATTCCTTACTGGTCATCAAGTTATCATGTTATTCTATTAGGAAGTGGTATATGTATCTCATTCATTTCAAATACTCTATTTTATAATTATGGTTATGCTTATACTATGATATCCAGGGGATTACTTATACACAACCTGAAAAAACCAAGTTGAATTATTAGATTAGATGTGTGAATCATATGATATGATGAACTAAAAAGAATTGTATATGCTACATACTTGGGTGTGGTTCATTATATAGAATGAATGGCCCCATAGTGGCCCAAAAATGATGGTAATGTAAAAATAAATAAATAAAAGGAACCTTAAGAAGTCATAAAAAGAAGAAAAAAGACAAGACATACCTGATCTTTGATATTCTAATGTGGAGCATTTCATTGATACAACATATAGAGAAGCTACAAATGTGTGAACTTCATACTGTAGTAAATAAAAACATAATCGTATTTAGTTTTTAGTATAAACCAAAAAATAATTTTACGACATGTCAATGAATCATAATAGAAATTAAAACCGACAAGGTTGCAAATAGTAAACACCATTGATATTATTTTTTGTAAAATCCATATGAGAGGAGATTAAATAGTGACACACACACACATATCATATGTGATGTCTTGAATAAGCTCATCTTGGTTTTGAGAATAATTTATTGGATCTGTCTGATATTGGAGCAAACCTCCCTCAATCTGAAGGAGCAACAACGAAGTCAACATTGACTATTTGTTTTCTCCGTTGGATCGAGAGAGGCTTTCTCCAATAATAAATGACTCCAATAGTTTTTTCTCTATTGAATAGGGACAACCACATGAAGGTGGAAGCTCCTATGGCCCTTCTCTCCCTCACATCACTCTCAATTCTCAAATACCTAATCTATATTCTACTAAAAAATATGCATTAGAAATATTCAAAATTGATAAATAGTGATTGTAAAGCTATAAGTGAGGTTTATCATTCAAAGGAATATGTTATAAAAAAGAATTTTATATATGAGATTTATCATTCAAAATATGTTAGAAATATACTAGGTATATAATGTACATCTATTTGTCTTATAAAATTATTATACATCATCCATTTATTTTAGTCTTCTTTTGTGTTTTCCAGTTCTTAAGTAATCCATCCATGTCCATGTCTTCGTTTACTAAGTGCTCTTCAGCATACGATGTTACTTCAGTCCTTTCACGTTGAGAATCCTGGTCTCGTACTCACAATGTGGAGGCTGCTGTGAGGGGCCATAACCTACAATATATATATATATATAATTCATATGGCCATATTTTAAATAAAATTGAAGTAGTTCATTAATATTAAAAAAAAAAACCTATGCAATGTAATTATTTACCTGCTGGTCTAGTAGTGACACCATTGGAATGGTTTCCCTATTATCCTGATCATCTTCAAGTCAAGGAGGCTCAAATATGACATTGTTTTCCATTTAAATGACAAAATTTATAAGGACAAAACCATAAATGTATAAGTAATAAAAATTAATTTAAGTATATGATTAATATAATTCCATTTTACTGTCCCGGGCATCAGTAAAAATAACATCTTCGGGCTACACCCCACTGGGATGGGGCTGCTGGGGAGAACAATGATCTTCTGGTCGCGCTACACTATCAACGATTTGTTGTCTAGTACTAATGGTTTCATTGATAATGTTGCTCCCCTGATTAAAAAAAGTAAGACATTAAAGTTATGGATGATATCAAACATTTACGTATTTTATAAATAATGAAAGGTTAATGTGGAATTCTTTTGTTTTACCTTATCCTACAAACTAGATCTTGGGGTCTGCCGCATGATTTTCCTATGATCAACCACGACTTAATAGAATTACTTGTAACCAAGATGGAGGTATTCCTCCATGGTTTTAGTTTCGAAGTCGTTACCCTGCATTGTATAAGAGCATGTTTTTTTTATGTTTTTGGCTGCAATAAAATGAAAGTTTAAGGCGATACAAATAATATTCTTAAGATGTTTGGGTACTTACGATTCATGATTGTAACCTCAAGTAGTCGCTCTGGACTAGCTTCTGTTGGAACTATTTCGAAATCATTTCTTTGGTTGACTTCAATGTGTCAGGCAACCTATCATAAAAATTTTGAAGTATGTTATATACCACACTTTTATTTAGATCTAAAGAAAATTAAAGGTATTGAAATGAAAATATTTTAATTTACCTTGGGTTACCAATTATTTTTCTCCTGATTTTTCAATATTTTATTTTGTGTCATCGATGATAACCTTCCACTCCCTCTCTGGAATCAACAGAGGACACTCATACCTAGGGTTTCCTGCCAAGATTTTTCTATAAACATCCAACATATATTTTAAATATTATCCTATTATAGAGGTGGTTGCTTTTTATTGAACGTGTCTACTCCAAAGAGGCCTTCGAGATAATCAATAAGTTCTTTTTTGAGGTTGGAATTATAGAAATTCCACCTCATGCGTAAGGCTTCCCCAAAAATCAACAAGGTCTTTCTCTCCATGTGCCTATAAAATTGTCATTTCCTACACACAAAAAGATATGATCATTAATTTAAAAATAATAATCTAGATGACTTTTTGTATGAGATGGACAACATGAAACATTTAAAATATAAAAAACTAGCTCAGAGCGTTATTTGTTTTAATGGAAGTCTGTTATTGTGGACCAAAAATGTCCACAGAAGGGTCCCCGTTCTGGTCACATGTCTAGCTCCAGGAAATTAAACCATGTCATCCACATCATCACCCTCATATTTGTCACCACCTCTACAGCCTAACCTTTTTGTGGATGTGTGTCGGTGCGTGTCATGGATCCTATATAAATTAGGAGTGGAATATGGAGAAGTAAAAAGTGCTCTAGTAGCTATATGACATCCTGCGTCAGGACTCCATGTCATCTCTGTAGTGGCACTACTACCAACACTAGGCTAAACAAACTCCAAAAATATCTTTATAAAAAGGAAAATGTTTTTTCGTGAGATAATGTAAAAGTTAAAAAAAAAAACTTTCATAATTGAACATATTAGTAGATTAAAAAAAACACTTTAAATTATGGTTATTATCTTATATGTGTTAAGTTGTGACATAAGTAGATTCATCCTTTATAGGACGTCAGGAGTTTTATCGAGAGAGTATAACAAGCTATGGAGTTCCTTGTTCTCTTTAATGATCTTTCTTTTTATTAATACCATTGGATCAGGGGATGAATACAACCCCTCCATATCAGTGAAATCATGATCAACATGACTTGCTTACTACATATAATTTCAACAAAACCAATTTTATTTCATTTATATAAACAAATGAAACAATTGATCGCTACACAAATAAAATTATATAAACAAATAATAAAATTCACATAAAATGAAAGTCGAATTTGATAATCATTCACATGTTCTATGCCTAGCCCTTTTCCATGATCATCCTGCCACATTATGATATAATTAGAACCCCCAAATATTTGAAAAACTGTTAACGATAACACACAAATTTATTGCCACCCAAATAAAATCATCATCAATGATCAACCTCCCACATTATTATAAAATTGGGACCGTGAAATATTTAAAACATTGTTAAAGATAAAACACATATAATGCAATAAGTAGAGGTTGCTTAAAGAGGTGTTGTATAAGTACCCTCACACTATTAGTCGATGTTTCTATTCGACTCAAATGGTAATCCACTAATAACTCTTACCAGGGAGCTATTTTTTTTATTGCGCATAGGACTACTCGATTCTCTTCACATCCCTCATATATGAAATTCGGTTTCTTGTTTGTTGTCACAGGTCATGTGATTTTTATAAAACCTGCAATATTGATAGATGCTCCCTTATTTTTATCATTGTTTATTAGTTGTATATAATTTGAGGCAAGTGCATATCTCTGCATACTTCGTATGTACTGGACAAGCCGCATCCAATCGTTATACTTGTAACACAGTCCAACATAGTCCATCGATTCCATTACATTATTGTATTTTATAGTTATTCCATCCATGGAAAATATCCTGAGACCATGCATGGAGGATGGTGGAATGGCCATGTAGGGAGCATAGTGCAATGTGATATGTCTTATTGTTGACAATGAAGTTAGTGTCTAATGGAGGAAGTTCCTTAGGTAACCGTTGTTTCACCAGATTCTTATACATGAGTGACACATCTATGCTTCCTATGCTCTCATCATAATAAGAGCATGATCCTCCTTCGGGAAGAAACAATTCTATGTGTCTATGGAAATTTCTTTTGACTTTTTCTCCTCTTATCCTTGTTTGTGTATAATATCTACTAGATGCAGTCACATTTCCCCTATTTTTCCTAAGATTCCCGCACTCGCGGAAGAAATATCTGATAGGTACTTTTTTGGTTGTATATTTAGTCACATGGTCATGTGTTGTTAGTGAGTAGTCCATACTCATTCTAGTTCCAATTTTTGAACTTTTTTTTCTATATTCAAAGTTCTAAATAGTTTTTTATATCTTTAGTTTTGGATGCACAATTAGAGGGTGAAATTACCTAAATTAGTAGGGGCACTCATGCATGTGTATTTCCAACTTAGTGAAGGTTATGAATCTCTAGGTGGGTTTCACCTAGAGAATGGTGAGAGGAGGAACACTACTACACCTGGAGCTTGAAGACAAATAGGGGGGATTTTGTGGATGGCCTCAATGAAGAATATTATCATGTGGCGAGAATATAGGAAAACCCATAAAAATTAGATATGGCATACCACCTTTAAGCTTGTGTCAGGATGAGAAATCAGTGGCTTGAATGAACTTGATTCCTTCAACAACAAAAAATACAACTGTGCTTAAACTTGGCATGGTGGCATCTATGGAAGATGAACCAAAATATATTATGACTTAACAAAATGCACCATATTTTCAATAGATACAAATGAAGCAGTGGAATCCCACCATGATCAAAATATAGAAAAGAATCAATTCAAGATTGGTGACCTTGTATTAGTATACGACAGTAAAATTAGAAATCGCTAGACCTGGAACTTGGTTTGTCAAAGACATCATAGCTAATTGATTGGTCCAATTAAAGATAGTTTAATCATTTATATTGAAGAAAATTTTAAA
>SNQJ01S0195810.1:0-12873 GCA_010110895.2 Picea sitchensis
GCTTTGACATCTTAACAAGAGGAGTCATTTCCTTTTATTACTGTCCTAAAGGGGTCCCACCTATTTAGTATTAATAATGTGTACATATAAATGCATTGCAACTTATTTGCAGGCAGGGATCTCATGTTGCGCTTTTTTTAGGCATCAACAGGAGGTTAATTTTGTTCCGCTTTAGGCAAGTGGTAAAAGAAGGCTTTGGAGGCATCTTCCTATTGTTGGTTGGACTATATTGCAATTGATCAAATTCAAATCAAGGAGAAAGTATTTTCCTTTGTATTTTATTATGTTTATGTTTGAATGTTTAAATCCTAGAGGTATGATGTTACTGATTTCTTACTTAAACTCACCCCGAAAAAGATTATTTGAATTCAGAAGATTTATTATCTCGTAAATGTAAAAGAGTTGTGGTTATGTTGTATGTTATTCCATTTAAAGAACAACACAAATTGTACTAAAACAAATCTCTTAAATAATATATATTTAAATGAGTAAATACGGTTGCATAGAACCCTTCTCTTGGTTGATAACCCGAGGAGAGGTGTTACACTATTGACTAAAGTAAATCATAGAGGGTCTATTTATTATCATCTTTGGGTTCTTGCTACTTTGTTGGCCAATCCTAAACTATTTCCATAAACATGACATTGTCTACATCTAAATAGGATTTGCTATTTTTTCCCTATGAAATACATATCTCGGGGAAACCCACCAAGTACTTCCTCTCATTTCAAGGATGATACCTAGGGTAATTCGGATTTCATAAAAGCTTGAGGTTTTCTCAACATAGGGCGCAAGGCCAATCAAACAATATACTCATTAAGAGATCAACTTGGTCACTAGTAGAAATTAAACTTGATTGGGGAAAATAAAAATCATTCCTCCCAATCACCTAAACTAGACCCTATTAACTATTTACTCTTTATTTATAATTTAAGTTCATTTCTTATTATAATATTTTAGTTTTTTAAATCATAATATTTTAATATTACAAATTCAATAAATATATATATATATATATATATATATATATATATATATATATATGTTGAATTTGTAATATTAAAATATTATGATTTAAAACTAAAATATATAGTTTTTAATTATATATATAATTACAATTAAGTTTATTTATAATTTAAGTTATTTTTTATTATATATTTTAGTTATATATATATATAACTTAGATGTACATAGTTTTGTTTTTGCAATGTGTGAAATTTTCTATATCGTTTAAGTATATTTTTATTACAAAATTCTAAATGGACTATAAACGAATCCATACCAAGGTTTTGTTTAGATATTCTTTAATTAGAATAAAGAACCATGTCCAACATACATGCGTAAGCCCATCTAACTTAAAAATAAAACACCATATATATTACATACATATATATATAACATACAAAATAAATTTTAAATTAAAAATATATAATAAATTTTTATATATATAATCCATGTAAAGGTTTGTCTCATTCAACAAAGACCAAAGGTCATTGTTACTATTCCTTCTTCTCCACACGGTCAGCTTTGGATTTGGAACATTTAAAACACTTCAAAGCAGCAATGACAGAGGTCTGTTGGGCTACTACGCTCCATGAAAGTCTCGTTAGGGAGTTAGAGAAGGAAGGAAATTTTCTTCTCTTGATGACGGAAATTAGAGCTGATGACACAGAGCAGATCTACACTTCCTTCCTGGCGGAACTTGGGGACTTTGGGGAGACCCCTGTGAGAAGCGGGAATTAGAAGTCATGATGAATGGTAGGAAGAGAACAAATTTTGGATGAAGCCATAGAAGCATTACTAGAACCTAAGTTCCTTCCCTGTAGGGACTTGTGGTAACAAAAAAAAAAACTAGCAATTTTTGAAAGGCCCATGATGATAAGCTATGGGAAAGTAGGGCATCTGGGGAATCAAGCAAAAGTGCAGAGAAGGAGCATGAAAAGACCTTGAAGATCCTTGTCTAGGGTTTAGGAGCTGAGCGTATCTCAATAAAAAGAGTCTTGTGAGAAGTAAGGTGAGACACGAGGGTTTGGATACAACACATTAACACTTGATGGTGGGCTCTTGGCCCAGGACTCCAAGTAAGACAGATACAAACCATGATACTCCTCACACTAAATATAAGGGGAGTTGGATGGCCTCCTAAAAGTGCTTCCCTCCAAAGGCTTTTGTCAAACATTAGGCTTGATATCCATTTTTTGCAATAAACTATGGTGGAAGGAGCAAAAGCAAGGGAACTAGTTACAAAACTCTTACCTAGTTGGATTTGTTGTGCAGTAGATTCAGTAGGACAATTTGGTGGACTTTGTGTGGCCTAGAACCTGACGAAAATGGTCCTCAATCCTTTCACGACTTGTGCAGGTATCCTACTCGAAGGAAAAGTCCTTGAGGGCAACAAATCAATCACCCTTTTCAACTTCTATGGCCCATACACAGATAAGAAAGCATTATGGGATGTTGTGGTCATCAGTGGCATGTTAGCTTCTAAAAACCTAATCATGACTGGTGATCTTAATTTCACAATAGCAGCTAACGAAGTGTGGGGAACAAAAGCCAGACTAGACCCTCTGGCTGACTATTTCCAAGAAATTTTTAAGAATTCTGGATTGGTTGACATTGTGCCTTTACAACTTGCCCCTACTTAGCGCAATGGGAGAGAAGGGACAGAGAGCATAGAAAAATGTTTGGACAGAGTGTTTATGTTGGAAGAACTAGTATCTTCAGCCGAGAGGTACAAATCATGGGTTGCATATCCCTTTGTTTTAGACCTTGCTCCGGTGGTATTGCAGTTTGACCATGAACAAAGGTCGATTGCGTACCCATTCAAGTTAAACCTCATTTGGTTGGTAGAGAAGGGGTTTAGTGACCTAGTTGTTTAAGTGTGGAAGAACAATGAGTTCAACACATAACTCTCAGCCATGAGAATACTGGTAGGGAAGTTAAAATTCTTGAAACAAAAAGTGAGAGGATAGGTGAAAAATCAAAAGGATATGAGATTATAGGAACTAGTAGCTATAGAGGAGAAACTTGAGTTCTCTTATAGCTCTAAAACCAGTGGGAGGGTGTCGGTAGATTTAGATTCCTACATCAACAAGATGGAAAGGAAAAGATAGAAATTCCTCTTAGATGAAGAAGAAACATGGAGACAAAAAACCAAGGCAATTTGGCTCTAGCAGGGTGATCAAAACAACATTTTCATCATTTTCTAGTCACAGGAAAAAAAAAATGCAATTTGGGAAATAAAGATGAAACAGGTTTAAGTCATACAGGACATGAAGCGTTAGAATTTGAAGCGGTGAGACACTTCAAAACCTTCTATGCTGACACGAGGCAGAACACAATTTTAGAATGGATGAAGGTTGTACAACTCTTCCCTAGCTTCTTTGTTGAGAAAGAAGTTCAAGAGATTGAAAAGCCTTGTACTGTGGAAGAAATAAAATTGGTGCTGGAAATTTTTGCCAAGGACAAGAGCCTAGGACCGGACGACTGGATGGTAGAATTGTTTCTAAAGTACTTTGATCTGATTGGGAAAGATGTACAAGAAGCAGTGGAAGAATCTAGGATCATTGGATTGATCGTAAGCTCCCTAAATTCGACCTTTATAACACTTATCTTGAAAGTGGATAAGCACAAGCAGGGACTTTAGGCCAATAGCCTTGTGCAATCTAGCTTATAAAGTTATTGCAAAATTCATAGGGTTGAGACTTGAGTTGTTGTTGTCCAAGGCCCTCTCTTCAGAGCAATTTGGATTTTTAAAGTGAATGCAGATTTTGGATGTTGTAGGTGTAGCACAGGAATGCATTATTCACAACATAAAGTATAAAAAGTTGAAATCTCTTGTTCTTAAATTGGACTGAAAAAACATGATTGTGTAAACTACGACTTCCTCAGGCTAGTGCTCCTAAAGATTGGCCTCGGACTCAGGCTCAGAAAGTGGATCATGTGTTGTGTAACATCCCCTACCTTCGCGATTATGGTAAACGGTGGTCCTACTTCCTTCTTCAAAAGCGGGTGTGGGCTAAGACAAGGTTGCCTGTCCCCGTTACTCTTTATTCTAGTCATGGAGGGACTTAATCTTATGATCAAGAAGGCACAAGCAGAAGGCAAAATCTCAGGGATTAAGCCCTCTAGACTCCTGAAGGGCATTATTCTGTTGTTTGTGGATGACGTTCTAATTATGAATTTAGCCTGGGAAGCTGATTGGGAGGAGATTTTTTTAATACTCATTGTTTTTTGTAATGCGATGGGTCTGGTTATAAATCCCCAAAAATCCTCTTTACACTTTTCAGGTATCGTAGACACGGATCTGGTTTCTTTCAAGGCACTTTTTTCACTTAATTTCGTTGATCGGAACGCAGGTTTTTGTTACCTGGGTTTCTTCCTGAAGCCTACGTGGTACCGAATAGAGGACTGGAGATGGCTCATCAACAAAGAATTAGAAAAAAGGCTCGGTACACATGTGTCATTGTTGGGCGGCGTTGGGGACGAAGGTTCATCACATTGAATTTTCACTATTCTAGGCGTAAGCATGAGGTTTATTTCAATTTTAGCATTACTTAACCATGGGTAAAATGCAACTACACCGTAACAATTGATACAATAGCAAGATCACAAGAGAAATACCATGCAGAGAACACAAGAAGTATCTTTTGACCCTTCTCCAACAAGGGGAAGAAACCATCAATCCTTTATTATATTCTCAAGAGAAAGATCCTCTACACCATAGACCTAGCACACAAGGGTTCTCTCTCCAAAACCAGAAGGCTAGCACCCAGAAGTGCACACTTGACCTAGAACTTGAAAATGCTAAAATTTCCAAAATCACATGTGTGTTATATTTTCTCGATGGGGAAATCACCTTTTATTTATACTAGAGTGGACACATCAAAAATTGGTGTCTATTGGCACAGCAGGGTCAACCTCAATAACTTAGAATATAATTTATAATTACAATATTGGTATCTTTTACATTAATTATCTTTCACTTTATGGTAGAGCTAACTTGTGCCCTTGCATCTGATTAGGGTTACGGGTAACAAAGTCTAACATGAACAATATAACAAGGTCTACACCCACTAGTGTAGCGTAGAAGCATCCCGACATTAACTTGACCAGGGGGCAGATCCCAACTGACAGATCTCTATCTCCTTTGAGTCTCACAAGAGAGAATCATTTGGACACATACTCACTAGTGCTCAACCAATAAGATCACGTCCACTTGTGCTCAACCATAGGGACATCCTACTCAACATATCTATATCTCCCAGGTCTCCGCAGTAGAATCATCTAGAGTACCACATGTCTCAACTCTCTCTACATGGGAACAATACACCCATCCACATAGACTTCACCCTCAGGGTACATCATTCATCTCAAACAACATACCCATCTCATGGGCATCCTCCCCACCCAGGAGCACAACATTCCATCTCAATCTCAAGAAGGGAATGACACACCCATCTCATGGGCACACCAACTCATGGGTTCTCTCACAGGCCAACTCCCTGGGGTTTGTGATACGGAGGTATCTTACAAGTATGTCATCAACATTGTGGCAGTTTTAAGAAAGCCTTAGAGCATTATGGTTGTAATTACAAAGATACTGATCACAATTATAACACGGATCAGAAAATTGATGTACAAGTTCCTTTGCTCGAGTATTGGGGAGTCATAATGGATCCATCTCTGTAAATGGGAGGACTTAGCAAAGCCTAAAGACTATGGTGGTTGGGGTTTAAAGCATTTTTCGTGGTTTAGTAAAGCTCAGGCCGCAATCACACTTTGGCGTTGTTTAATGAAGGATGGCCTTTGGCACAGGGTAATCATGGACAAATATTTTCACTCCTCCTCGGTGGTAACATGGCTCAGAAGACCTCAACTAAGCACAACAAATTTCTCAAGTACTTGGAGGTGCCTCTTCAATTCCTTTCAAGTGGTGGCACACTGGATTGCTTGGAACCCTGGATCCGGTTTGTCCATACGTTTAGGAGAAGACTCAATTATGGGGTTGGTCTCTAGATCCTTTCTAGCAGGCTCATCAGTTCCTCAAGGATGAATGGTTACCATTTCCTCTTTCAAGTTGCAGACTTGGACAAGCAAAGAACACCTTTCAGTTAGTGGAAAGTGGTGGGGGAGTTGGGATTGGTTGGATTGGAGGAAACATAATGAGAGGAATTCTGCAGAGCCATGAATCATGAAGGAATCTACCTCACTGATACTCCAGACGAGTTAGTCTAGACATGGATCTCTACCTCGGGGGTCATTTCAGCAAAAAATGCTTACGATGCCATAGCAAGGAAGATCTGGAACCGAATCTAGCATATATTTTGATAGCAGGTAGTTAGGCAGAGTATTTCAATATTTAATAATTCAAAGTTTATACATTTGGAGTCAGTTAGATTTTGTTAGACATTGAGATGTGTACCTCTAGACCTATTTGTATGTTACACGATATATATATGAAGCAAAGATAGTTATTTGATTATTTAACATGAAAATTAAAATGGGTAAGTTAAATACATGTATAGAAATTCAAGTTATGTTGTGAATGAATAATAGATGCAATGCATGATGTAAATAGGAATGAATTTTTGATTGAGAATCAATGCAAATATGGATTCTTATATAGAATTGTGGGATATAATAAATATGTGTATTGGTGAACTAACCTATAGGTTTATGAGCTATGTGATATCCAAATGAGCATAGTGTTAAGGTAACTGGGATGTCGTAGACATCAAAAGATAACCAGCCATACTATATAATTTGTACTTACTATTTAATTTACTGTAATTATTATTCTTGTCTATGTATTAGTGGTTTTGAAAGGATGCATGACTTACCAGAGTGGATGTTTGATGGCATGACTCTAAGAGCATTGGTTGCAGTGTGGCTCGATAGAATTGTTGACCCTAGTTCTATGAGGGAGGGGTGGAGGTATTTCCCAACATTTATCCTCTGAAACACAAAATTGATGGGAGAACGTGTGAAGTCGCTCCCCTAGATGTGTGATGATGACTGGTTATGCATTTAGAGGCTTGGTAGAGTGTATGACACTTCCTCTTATGGGTTCTATACGGTTAAGGAAAAATATAGTTGGCCTTCACATTTTGATTCCAAGCGAGAGGAAAGGATAGGATGGAAAGTGGAAGTAGGTTAGGAAGGAAGAGATCTTGATGTTAGTTGAGAATCTTGATTGGGGATTAGAGATGCCACTAGCCTAGTTTTACTCCTTTGTTTCCTACCATGTTTAAAACCTCTTTGATTTCCTAATAATATTTTAAGTATGACAATGAGGTTATTGATGATTTGGTGTAATTTAGTTCGTTAAAAGTATTAAATGATGCATTACTTGATCGTTGTCCTACATGTCTTGGTGATTGTCATATAGGAACTATGCATTAAAGGCAATGATTGTTTATCGTTAGTACATACATAAGATAATATTATTAGCTACTCACACACACCCTACCCACACATAATATCTTTGGTATAAAGTAATGTGTATTAATTATACAAATAAATTCGTAACTATTTAATTGAATGTTTGTGAATATATAAATTATATTGCATACAAAATCTCTAGAAGCATTAAGCTCTTTCTTGACTTTGATAGATGGTGATTGTGATGAATTAAATGAGCATGGTGGAGTGTTATACATTTTTGAGGAAAATTATCAAATAACATTTATTATCTAGCATGAGAATAATGACTTTTATTTTATTTATTGTTGTTTTAATGTAAAGTCGACATATTTAGTTTTATTTTATTATTTTAAAATATCTAGACAGGAAGATTGATGGATAGTAATGAGGGGGGTTGGAGACTTGGGGAAGTGTGTATGAAACTTGATAAATAGAGGAGAAGAGAGAGAGGCAGAGAGACATGGAGGTGGGAGCATGATGAGAAGTTGTGAAATTCTTGGAAGATATAATTCTTGTGATAGTTTCTTTGGGCATTGGTGCTTTGTTGTTCTTGGAGTCACTTGGGGCTTTTTGAGACCAAGCAGAAAAGGTTTCTTAGACTAGGAAGCTTGACTATGCTCCCTAGGATTGGCAGGAGGATTGGTGTTACCTCTGGGCAGCTGGAAAAAGAATATTTGGAGGCATGGCTACATTGTGTGATAGCTTCTACAAACTAGGAGGAGGTATTACTGATTGATATTTTGTTATTGATATTTTTGGGTATACTTATGTTTTAAGGATAATGCAAGACCAGCCCTGCTACTTGATACAAAATATGTTATTAAGATTTGTCATTGAGGAAGATGTAAAATGTAAAATAAAATCAATGAAATCGTATAAAACAAAGTTGTTAATGTGTAAGTATTTACAGTGATATTTTTGTTATTGATATTTTGGGTATACTTATGTTTTAAGTTCTTAATCTTAAAGTTAGCCTACTACTTATTTCATCATGTTATTAGATTTATCATTGAGAAGATGTAAAAGAAATGTGTAAATAAAAATCAATGAAATCATGCTAAAACAAAGTTGTTAATGTGTAAGTATTTAAATAAATGGTTAGTTGCTTAGCATCCTGTGGATGGGTGCTACATATGGTATCAGAGCTATGGTTCTAACTCTTATAGCCTATGGGCCTTTCCAAACTAAAGATATAAATAATTATGAAAGTAATTGTTAAATTTGATTGAGTCATTATTTCAGAAATATTTAAGACATCTTCAATAATTTAGAGCATATAAATAAGAATTGAGTGGTCGAATTAGCTATGGAGAAACATTTGATGATATACCAGTCGAGGTATTGCTATCATTAGTGAAGTTACGAAGCCAGCCCTTGGAATGCACCACAATGAGATTAAGGGCGGGTTTTTTTTAAATGTGCATATCACCAGGAAGTTCTAGTTCCCAGTTCAATACTAGTGTATCCATCTCAGAAAGTGATGAGGCATTCCCCTTGCCTAAATCGTGTACACCACATTCATTATAGTCACAAGCTACCAGAGTTATTATATGCTTCCTCTTTAAATGAATACTCTGTGTTTGGAGAGTTCAAGAACCAAAGAATCAAGTGGTCCCTCTAAGGAATGATTTTCTGCTTCTCCCTCTCCAGTTACATAGAGATTATCAACGTTGTTAATATTATCCCCACCATTACAAGTCCTCCGATCTCCATCTTTATTTCGCGGATCTTCATTAAAATAATAAAGTGAAAGATGCAACCCCAAGCCATCCAAGTAAATCTTCGGCGGTTGCTGCAAATCTATCTTGGAGCAGGATGTCCCACTACATCTCCTCGAAAGGGCTTGAATCCACCATAACGAAGACAGGCAAAGGTTGGGAGATAGAATCAAGACCGTCCAGTTTGGTTGAGCGTAGATGTATGGGCTGAATGAATGTTTTCTTTTTCATTGCAGGAACTAGGTTTTCCATTAACTGTGTGTCAGTTCCTGTGTAAACCTCGTTCGCCACTGCTATACCTATGATCTTTGTGGCTGGTAAGTAGGCCTGAATGTTTTCATTAACCCATTCAATGACTTTATTTGGATCTGTCATGTTGCCAACGTTATCATTTGACCCTCCAACAACCAATTCTATACCAGCGTTTGCAAATACTTTTAGGATTGTCTCATTTGTACTGTGGAGTTTTACTATGTTGATATGGCTGGTAAAGACCCACTACTAGTTCCGGTGATGGACATTCATATGCAACTTGTCCATAGTTGATTCCTGTTGTGGTGCCACTTGTGTTGGACATAACATTTGAAAGAGCCAGTCCAGACGGAAAAACCAGAGCCGACGAGCAGCTCAATCTGAGACTTCCTATGCCCATTACTGAAGCCACCATGACAGTAGCCTCTACACACCCAAATTATCTCGCATGCAGAGAATTGTGAGAAATTAATGAAGTGGGCCTCGACAACTTCCTTCAAACTCAATTGAGGTGCTCCCATTGAATTATTTAAGTGAGCTCCACTGCCAAAAGAAATAGCAGCTTGTTGTTGAGCATATGCTGCTACTTGTTGTTGTTGTTGAAGTGCCTCGAATTGTCGTTGTTATGTCACCCTGAGATAGCTTACATTCTCTCTAGCAATAGGTTGTTCCACAGACATACCATCAACAACCTGATTCATCATTTCAAGGCCCTCATTTAGCTGGTTTCTAATCCTCTCATTAGCATGGAGCTCTGGGGAAAGAAGTCCTTTCCACCCCACAAACCACTGTGTAACTTCATCAAAGTTAGGATTTGGACACAACCAATGATACAAAACCTGCTGCCACTTTGGGAAAAATCCTGCCTCTAACATAGCAACCATATGATGTATAGGAATCACATATGTCCAACCCATAACCCGGTAGAATTGATCTAGTTGCTGATTAGTCGGGTTAATTTGAAATTCCTGTAACACAGCCATCAGTTTAGGCATGATAGAGCGGACAATCAGTCGTTCCCAACTAACAGAATCAAAAATTGTTTTCCAAGGAGATAAAATTGCATATGCAGATGCATCACTTGCATTCCAGGCATGGAGTACGTTTTCCAACTTATAACAAATTGGGTGATACAAAGGTTCCATCCGATGTCCCAACAATGGAAGCCAAGGGTGAAACCAGGCATGAATTGGCACAGCTTCCCGGCAAGGATCCCAAGAAATCTACTGTTGTTGTTAATTTAGGCATCACCAACTGTTCAAGAATGGTATGGAGTACAGAAGCTGGTAACAATCTCTCCCATGCTTCCAGAAAGTGTAACATAGGTTCAGGATCCCTAGGCTCCTAGGAATTTATAGCAGCAATTCTAACTGCTGGAAGGACAACCTCTGAGAATAGTTGAGTGTAAGGAGTCGAGGCATTAAGTTCTGCTTCTGCATATATGCTATAGTCCCGGGGCTCATCGACTTACAGAAGTTTCTGCCACAAATCCATAATCTCCAAACCATGAAATGGATGCTTAAGCGGTTCCCAACCTTGTATAGAACACTTATCAACAATGACAAAGCAAATGCAGATGCAATACAAGACAAATTACAGGACTTATAATCCTCCCAATATTTAGACTACAATTTTTTTTAAATGCCCGCAAGGGATTCCACCGTCATGGATCCTGCAGCAACACTCTCTTGAACTATGTCCAATGCTGCCATAATGTTCTCTATATTCTCTAGTTGCTGCTTCTATCGTTGTGCCTCTTTCTAAAGTCGTTCGATCTTTGGTAGTTTGATGACCCCAGTCGTCCCATCCCTCACGAGCAACAATGTCAACAAAATAAGTATAGGCATAAACAATACATGAGTACTGGCCCATGGCGCACCCAATGTAGAGGGGTCCCGTTCCCGTGATTGTGCAGTGCACGAATGCAAATCCTGTTTTCTCATATGGATTTTGCCGACCTTGAGCAGCGATAGAGCCGAACTCTTTGGCAATGGAATGGAGCTCGCAACGCTAGAGTTTGTGAACCTGGAGGAATTTTGCCTCACAACCAGGTCCGGGCATGGTTTAGATGGGTCTTTGTGCTAGTTTTCATGTTCTGACCTTGTACATGGATCTCCCATTGCCAAAAATGAAGTCTATGGATCCTTCAATGTAACACTCCTTGAAGTAATGGCGACCTTCGTCGTCACACAGTGTATCTTGCGCACTATAGAATCCACACCCTAGGCAATAGGCCTTGTTACCAGATATTATGAATGCAACTACTTGCCATCCTTCCATCCAGGCATGGGTGTCGGAGCTGTGTTCTTGAAGCTAATATTCTTAGCAGAAAAATGGTTAGCCAGCAGTATGACAAAAGCGTTGTGGTATGTACGCATTTGCTGCCCCGTTGGGTCAAGGTCGCTGGCTCTGTTGTGCCATTCAATTACCGTGACTTCTTTCCCTCCGCCTTGAAATGTAATGTAGGACTTTGAAGCCGTTATTTTTTTGCTCTGGCATAGGCGTTAGATCATCTATCACGGCCTTCTGCTCCGCATTAAGGTTTTCGAGATTTGTCAGCACCCTCACTTGAGGGCCTCTCATATCAAACACTTCCTGCACACGCCAACAACCTGCACATGCCAGTAAGAAAGTAAGTTAGCAGCCTGCACACGCCAACAACCTGCACATGCCAGTAAGAAAGTAAGTTAGCAACCTGCACACGCCAACAAGAGAGTAAGTTTGATCTGATTTGACCTCTCCAGATAGAGTTAGCGGCCTGCATGAGATAAATCTCTTATTACTGTAAGAGTGAAAAATATTTAATGATATTTGCATAACATACTGTAGTTGAAATGAAGAAAAGAATATAAATAATGATATTTACATGACATGGTTATTTGTCAATCCATTGCTAGGACAACTGTTATGGCCCAAAATCACTAGAGAAACAAGCTGACTTAAAACCTGGATGCTAGCCATAATTAGTGATAATCAAGGCTGGCCTACATCCAAAATAACGCATAACCCAAGGAACCAATCTGACATACATTAGGAAGGTTAAATAAACATAACAGTACCTAAACTAGGTCTACTAGGCCAATTTATGACAAGAAAATTTATTGAAAATTTTACTCATTAATACCCCATTTTGGCACATTTTTTTTATATATTGCAAATATGTGATATCTTCTCAAAAATTGTGCACCATTCATTTGTACTCAAAATCTCAATTTTCTGAGAAATCCTAAATCCCCTGAAATCTTAACTTTTGCCCATAACTTCTTTATTGGGAATCGAAAGTGTTTCGTATGATCCATGATTTTGGGGAGCTTGGGAAAAGATCCATGCATTGGTCTATAAACTTTAGTATCTCTATGGGAAGATTAAGCATTTTGACATTTTATTTATTTATTTGAAGACCTCTTGTAAAGGTACTAATTGATTATTTTGGTACTCTATAAATTTTAATTTAATTCAATAATTTTGAATATTAAAA
>SNQJ01S0195810.1:12883-30359 GCA_010110895.2 Picea sitchensis
TTGGGGCCAGACGTATCTCCAATAAAAAAGAGGAGTGCGCGAAGTAAAAAGGTGGACACCAAGGGGGGTTTGGATACACAACACATTAACACTTCTGATAATTGGGCTCTTGGCGGACTCAAAGCCCAAGCCAGATCCAAACCATGATACTCCTCACACTAAATATAAGGGGAGTTGGAGGGCCTCCTAAAAGTGCTTCTCTCCGAAGGATTTTGTTAAACACTAGGCCTGATATTTTGGCTCTGCAAGAAACTATGGTGGAAGGAGCAAAAGCAAGGGAACTAGTTACAAAACTCTTACCTGGTTGGATTTGTTGTGCAGTAGATTCAGTAGGACAATTTGGTGGACTTTGTGTGGCCTAGAACCTGACGAAAATGGTCCTCAATCCTTTCACGACTTGTGCAGGTATCCTACTCGAAGGAAAAGTCCTTGAGGGCAACAAATCAATCACCCTTTTCAACTTCTATGGCCCATACACAGATAAGAAAGCATTATGGGATGTTGTGGTCATCAGTGGCATGTTAGCTTCTAAAAACCTAATCCTGACGGGTGATCTTAATTTCACAATAGCAGCTAACGAAGTGTGGGGAACAAAAGCCAGACTAGACCCTCTGGCTGACTATTTCCAAGAAATTTTTAAGAATTCTGGATTGGTTGACATTGTGCCTTTACAACTTGCCCCTACTTAGCGCAATGGGAGAGAAGGGACAGAGAGCATAGAAAAATGTTTGGACAGAGTGTTTATGTTGGAAGAACTAGTATCTTCAGCCGAGAGGTACAAATCATGGGTTGCATATCCCTTTGTTTTAGACCTTGCTCCGGTGGTATTGCAGTTTGACCATGAACAAAGGTCGATTGCGTACCCATTCAAGTTAAACCTCATTTGGTTGGTAGAGAAGGGGTTTAGTGACCTAGTTGTCTCAGTGTGGAAGAAAAATGAGTTCGACATAGAACCCTCGGCCATGAGAAGACTGGTTGGGAACTTAAAAGTCTTGAAACAAAAAGTGAGAGGCTGGGTGAAAATTCAAAAGGGTTTAAGATTACAGGAACTAGTAGCTATAGAGGAGAAACTTGAGTTATCGTATAGCTCTAAAACCAGTGGGAGGGTGTCGGTAGATTTAGATTCCTACATCAACAAGATGGAAAGGAAAAGATAGAAATTCCTCTTAGATGAAGAAGAAACGTGAAGACAAAAAATTAAGGCAATTTGGCTCTAGCAGGGCGATCAAAACACAACATTTTTTCATCATTTTTCCAGTCACAGGAAAAAAAAAAATGCAATTTGGGAAATAAAGATGAAACAGGTTTAAGTCATACAGGACATGAAGCGTTAAAATTTGAAGCGGTGAGACACTTCAAAACCTTCTATGCTGACATGGGGCAGAACACAATTTTAGAATGGATGAAGGTTGTACAACTCTTCCCCAGCTTCTTTGTTGAGAAAGAAGTTCAAGAGATTGAAAAGCCTTGTACTGTGGAAGAAATAAAATTGGTGCTGGAAATTTTTGCCAAGGACAAGAGCCTAGGACCGGACGACTGGATGGTAGAATTGTTTCTAAAGTACTTTGATCTGATTGGGAAAGATGTACAAGAAGCAGTGGAAGAATCTAGGATCATTGGATTGATGGTAAGCTCCCTAAATTCGACCTTTTTAGCATTAATTCTGAAAGTGGATAAGCCTGCAAGCTTAAGGGACTTTAGGCCAATAGCCTTGTGCAATCTAGCTTATAAAGTTATTGCAAAATTCATAGGGTTGAGACTTGAGTTGTTGTTGTCCAAGGCCCTCTCTTCAGAGCAATTTGGATTTTTAAAGTGAATGCAGATTTTGGATGTTGTAGGTGTAGCACAAGAATGCATTCACAACATAAAGTCAAAAAAGTTGAAAGCTCGTGTTCTTAAATTGGACCTGAAAAAAGCTTATGACTGTGTAAACTAGGACTTCCTCGGGCTAGTGCTCCTAAAGACTCGCCTCGGACTCAGGCTCAGAAAGTGGATCATGTGTTGTGTAACATCCCCTACCTTCGCGATTATGGTAAACAGTGGTCCTACTTCCTTCTTCAAAAGCGGGTGTGGGCTAAGACAAGGTTGCCCCTTGTTCCCGTTACTCTTTATTCTAGTCATGGAGGGACTTAATCTTATGATCAAGAAGGCACAAGCAGAAGGCAAAATCTCAGGGATTAAGCCCTCTAGACTCCTGAAGGACATTATTCTGTTGTTTTTGGATGACGTTCTGATTATGAATTTAGCCAGGGAAGCTGATTGGGAGGAGATTTTTTTAATACTCATTGTTTTTTGTAATGCGATGGGTCTGGTTATAAATCCCCAAAAATCCTCTTTGCACTTTTCAGTTATCGTAGACACGGATCTAGTTTCTTTCAAGGCACTTTTTCCGCTTAATTTCGTTGATCGAAACGCAGGTTTTTGTTACCTAGGTTTCTTCCTGAAGCTGACATGCTACCGAATAGAGGACTAGAGATGGCTCATCCAAAAATTTGAAAAAAGGCTCGGTACCTGGTGTCATTGTTGGCTGACGTTGGGACGAAGGTTCATCCTGTTGAATTTTCACTATGCCAGGCTCAAGCATGAGGTTTATTTCAATTTTAGCATTTACTTGAACCATAGACAAATGCAACTACACCATTAACAATTGATGCAATAACCAAGATCACAAGAAGAAATACCATGCACAAGAACACAAGAAATATCCTGGGAAACCCTTCTCAACAAGGGAAGAAAACCCATCAATCCTTTATTATATTCTCAAGAGAAAGACCTCCTACACCATAGACCTAGCACACAAAAGGGTTCTCTCCAAAACCAAGAAGGCTAGCACCCAAGAGAGGTGCACACTTCAGCCCTAGAACTTGAAAATGCTAAAATTTCCAAAATCACATGTGTGTTATATTTCCTCGATGGAGAAATCACCTTTATTTATACTAGGCTGGACACATCAAAAGTGGTGTTTATTGGCACAACAGGGTCAACCTCAATAACTTAGAATATAATTTATAATTACAATATTAATTATCTTTTACATTAATTATCTTTCACTTTATGGTGGGGCTAACTTGTACCCTTTACATCACAATTAGGGTTACAGGTAAGTCTAACTCTTAGACAATATAACAAGGGATCTCACACACCCACTAGTGCTTAGCCATTAGAAGCACATCCACTTGTGCTCAGCCACAGGGACGTCCAACTCAACAGATCTCTATCTCACTGAGTCTCACAAGAGAATCATTTGGACACATACTCACTAGTGCTCAGCCACTAGGGTCACGTCCACCTGTGCTCAGCCACAGGGACATCCTACTCAACATATATCTATCTCACTCAGTCTCACAGGAGAATCATCTAGAGTACCACATCGTCTCAACTCTCTACACATAGGAGAACAATACACCCATCACATGGGCACCTTCACCCCTCACAGGGGTACACATCATTTCATCTCAAACAACATACCCATCTCATGGGCATCCTCCCCACACAGGGGCACACAACATTCCATCTCAATCTCAAAGAGGAATGACACACCCATCTCATGGGCACACCCAACTCATGGGTTCTCTCACAGGCCGACTCACTCAGTTTGTGTCCTGGAGGGTATCTTACAAAATTGTAATCATCAACATTGTGAAAGCAGTTTTAGAAAGCCTTCCGGCATTATGGTTGGCAATTACAAAGATACTAGTCACAATTATAACCTGGATCAGAAAATTGATGTACAAGTTCCTTTGGTCTGGTTGTGGGGAGACCAAACATATTCATCTCTGTAATTGGGAGGCATTAGCAAAGCCCAAAGTCTTCGATGATTGGGGTTTTAAGAACTTGCAGTGGTTTGGAAAAGTGTTGGTTGCAAACACACTTTGGCGTTGTTTAATGCAGGATGGATTTTGGCACAGGGTAATCATGGACAAATATTTTCACTCCTCCTCGGTGGTAACATGGCTCAGAAGACCTCAACTAAGCACAACAAATTTCTCAAGTACTTCGAGGTGCCTCCTCAATTCCTTTCAAGTGGTGGCACACTGGATTGCTTGGAACCCTGGATCCGGTTTGTCCATACGTTTAGGAGAAGACTCAATTATGGGGTTGGTCTCTAGATCCTTTCTAGCAGGCTCATCAGTTCCTCAAGGATGAATGGTTACCATTTCCTCTTTCAAGTTGCAGAACCAAACATGCATAGAATGTCGTTCAATCAGTGGAAAATGATGGGGGAGTTGGGATTGGTTGGATTGGAGGAAACATAATGAGAGGAATTCTGCAGAGCCATGAATCATGAAGGAATCTACCTCACTGATACTCCAGACGAGTTAGTCTAGACATGGATCTCTACCTCGGGGGTCATTTCAGCAAAAAATGCTTACGATGCCATAGCAAGGAAGATCTGGAACCGAATGTAACGCCCCATATTTTGACCTTAGGTAGTTAGAACATTGTTGTTTACTAATATTAATAATTCAAAGTTTAGCATCTGTTTGGAGTCAGTTAGACTTTGTTAGACATTGAGATGTGTACCTCTAGACCTATTTGTATGTTACATGATATATGCTCATGACAAAGATAGTTATTTGATTATTTAAACATGAAAATTAAAATGGGTAAGTTCGGTACATGTATACCAATTCAAGTTATGTTGTGAATGTATAATAGATGCAATGCATGATGTAAATAGGAATGCATTTATTAATTGAGCGTCAATGCAAATATGGATTCTTATATAAATTTGGGATGTATCTGCGCAAGCACTTCTTGGTGGCTGTACTTTATGGGAAATAGAGGTACCCATCAAACTTAAAACTACACACTTGTAGGTGATGATGGAAAACATGTAGTTCTTACAGGAGAATTTTCAAAGAGAAGAGGGCATCAGTCACAGTATTTGTGGTCTTTGCAAAACAAAACCGCAATTCATTAACACTTGATGATTGACTGTATTTTCACACAACAAGTTTGAACGAAGACACTGATAGCTCTAAAGATAAATGTGGGTTGGATGGGACAGAGCCTGCAATCCCTCTTTAAAGACTAGTGTCACAAACACCCACATTGGCACACATTGTCGTCCATCATCTATTGACACATTTGGCTAGAAATAAATTCAGCGGTGTTCGATAATAGGCAACCCTCCACAGATTCAGTAAGATACAAAATATTGGGCTGGTTAGGGAGTTATAAGAAGAAATCACACTTAACAACAAAAATAAAAATTCCTCCAAAGCTAAATATGGATAGACCAACATGATGGTTTGATGGGGCATCACAAAGGAATGAATGATGGCGAGGGGTGTGATAAAGGGTAAACAAACATTCAAAGGATTCGGTGGTGTTGAACTGTGGACCAGGCACTAACACATGAGCATAAATTTTAGGAGTGTGGGCATTGCTCTCTTTGTCATTTCACTTACATATTCTTGATCTCCAGGTGGTGGGTGACTCATTGATAGTAATTGTCTAGCTGAATGGAAAAAGTGACTTACAGGTTATGGGATTGACCTTCTGGAAAAAGAGGACCACGACACTTACTCATAAGTTCTCGACACTAAACTACTTGCACAATTATAGAGATTTTAATAGGGAAGCACATGAGCTATCCAAGCAAGCGTTGGATTTACAAGAAAGAAGTCTAAAATATACTCAGTTGGTTGATGGACACGAGGGCCCAACATTGTACCTATCCTACGTACTAATGATCTATCTCTTGTATATGCTCTCTAGGTTCATTTCCAACATGTTTTTGGATTAGTTGTGTTATTCCGAAGACCATTCCTATTTTTGAATGTAGGTGTCTTTTTTTTTATGTTGAAAGTTGTTTTACAAGATCTATCTGGAATGTCCTGTAAAACTGATAATATTCAACTGCTAGCTCTGTACACTGTTTAATTATCTTTACATATATATAATATATAATCAGCTTTTTACCAGTATATATATATATATATATATATATATATATATATATATATATAAATTTAATGTAAATATTTTTCTCATTTAAAAAACAGGTGTTACATAGAAAATGTCTACGAAGTATGCCCATTAAGAAAGATTACTATTACATACAAAATGTCTATGAATTATCACAATGCATTCGAAATATCACCATGCACATCAATTTAAATTATGAAATGGTTTTTTTTCTTCAATGCAAAGTATTTTAATATAATTAATTTATTTTTATATAAAATACATTTTATATAATAATTAAAAGTTTATTTTCTATTTTTTTAACTTTAAAGTTTTTGTTATATATATATATATATGAAAGTAACATTTTTATCAAACTTGTTAATCTGTAGTTTAATTGTTTGTTTGTTTGTTTGTTTTTTTTTTTTTCTATAACTATAGGGGGATATTTTATGTTTAATTTTAGCGAAATCCAACAAGAAATTGTTGAATTTGCAGATTTTAGTAGTTGAAATCATGTATAATTGAGTGTTTAGAGTTTTTCAACATACTAAATCCATACGCATTCATAAATGCAATTTAAACAATAGAAAATTGTGATTTCCTCTGAACAGTTAAACAACCCTAATCTAAACTAGTGAGTTTAGTCTAGGTGATTTAAATTGGATATTTGTTTACATAAAACCAACCAACTACCTAATAAAATATTGAGCTAACATTTTGAATATATATATATATATATATATATATATATATATCAACAATTCTCCAAATAAATATAAATGGATGACAACTCTAACCAAATAATGTATTTTTTGCATTTAATGATTAACTAAATCCAATTAAATGACTAGAATCCTATGTGATTAGGGATTGAATAACAAACACAACCAAACAATGATTGATTTGGTAAATTCCTCTAACAACAACATTGCAACACATCGTTTTGCTTTGTTATCCAAGTAAATACAAAAAACCGTTTTTTTATTATTAAATATTCACCTACATATCTATATGTATGATTTTTCAAATCTTAATAGTTGCATGGAATACTATACACTGGCATAATATTTGAATCCTTAAAAAATAGGCTCCAAAAGAACAACAAAAGATAAAGACCCAAACCTTTTTGTATAATTATGAAAGAAACATACTTGTTATATTACTATTCAAGTATGTCCAAATTAACAACCACTATAAATGACATTAAATCTTACTCACGTCTATCGTAAAAGAGGAAGAAGATGAATATTAATATGAAATAAAATCCTAACATAGAAATATATCCCGTTGAGTGGATACATGGTAAGATCACATAAACTAATGAAATCCATCGAGACCATGTATCATTAAGCGAAGTTGGCTAAAGGAAATCAAGGCTGGGGTTACTGGGTCTTAAGATCGAGTTAAAGATTGGATCTAAATTGGGTTTTGTTACATTTTTAGTGTGTATTCATCTTAACCTACGAGGTCTAGTAAGCCTTTGAGAAGGGATTAAAACAAAGGTAAGAAGAAACTAAGATCACGAACATCTTGGTAAATGCAGAATACCAGGATAATAAATTATGTAGAACAAAAAATAAAATGCTAGGAATGGGAATAACGGTAATATAACTTGACATAATCTCCACGATAACACAAAAATAATATGAGAACAACAATGAAATAGCACTTTGATTAGAAGCAATGTTCCGCGAGATATATGGGGGCAACCTCGGTCGAGAACAAGCATTTCTGTTACAATAATCTCAGAGCTAGGGTTTCGTACCCTGGGCCACTTATTTATACTAAATATGTCTGTCAAGAGAAGCATCTAGAGGAAGATCCTTCTAGAAGCGAGGCTTCTGTGGGTCTTCTTACATCCACTGTATTCTATTTTATTGAAGGCCTTATTAATATTGACCTTTGTACATCAGAATGCATTGATCTACTGTGTGGGGTTGGGACCTTAACATGTATAGAAACAACCTTGTCCTCATAGGGCAGGATGTGAAGCTAACATGAATGGTGGAGATGGTTTAAGTGACATCTGTGAGGTCATATCTCCAGCGTACTAGCACTTCCTTGATGGTTCGGCGACACTCCGCGGTCCAAAAGCGCCATGAAATGGATCCCTTCTTGACTAACTTTCACAGGAAGGTTGGCTTAGATTTGTACAGTTTCAATCACCTTCTTCCAAGCATGAAACATGAAAAAGCGGATGTAACCCCATTGTTGGTGAGACTAAGCGATATACTACCCATCACGGCAAGGCGTGTAAGAGCCATAAAATTTAGATTGCTAGCCCAGCCGATACTGAGCCTTGAGGGAAGTTGCTTATATGGTTGCGGTCTGAAACACGATCCCATACGCAAATTGGCGTTGGGCTGACCTTGATCACGCTAGCGCATATTCTAATACATGTCATGACCAAGTTCTCTTTAAGAATACGAAGGATATCCTCTCGGAAAGTAAGTGTTTGGTCATGCCTGGACAACCAGTGCCGTGCATTAGCAGAAGGTGGCTTACAAATCCATATATACAGCTTCAAAAAGAGGAGTCATGAAGTGGTTGTATGGTATGTAGTGTTGTACCACCATTAGGTGAGGGGTAACCATTATGAACCGGTGTTGTTTTAGGAAGGCAAAACCACCTGGATATGTTTCAAACACTTATTTACGCAACTTAGTTTTGACCATCCAGTCCAGGGATGATAAAGAGTGAGATCTGATTGTGTGCCTTGTAGCTTAAACAGTTCTTGCCAAAAATTGCTTATTGAGAAGTTGGGTCTTGATCGGAAACAATAGAGTCATGACGTATTACCATGAAGATTGAAGACACGGTCCCATGAAGATAGAACCATAGATGGTCACGGTAAATGGGTGTTGAAGGTTGCAGAAATGAGCATACATGGAAGGCGATCCACCACCACCATTATGACGATTTATTCCACAGGATTTGGGTAAGCTTGTAATAAATTCCATAGAGATATCCTTCAAATAGCAAGTGGAATCAAAATCAATTGTAGTGTGCCAAGAGCTTTGAATTTTTTCTCCCTTGTTGCGTTGACACCTCACATTCAGCAATGACTACAAATGTCTGTTTCATACCATCGAGGAAAAAGAGCGTTTGTCTCGGTCATATGTTTTGATGAACCCTAAGTGCCCCGCTATAGGTGTAGCATGAAGCTCAGCGACGTGTTGAGAATCATGACATTTATTTTTCTTAAATGGGTTTGCCCATATTCCCTTCAGACAGTTGCTGGCGAGGTGAAAGGCCAAAGATTTGACCCTCTTGCATAAGGACAGCCAGTGTCTTTCCACAGCGTCACATTCCAACACAAGGTCTTTGTGAAATGGGAAGGGCCGGAACGAGTGGTGCACATGGCCGTCTTCAAGGTTTGAAAAGCTTGGCAGTGACTGGAGTCCAAGTGAAGAGTTTTTTTTTAGGAGAGGCATGAGAGGTGTTGCAATCTTCACATTAGTTCTTAACGAACTTGCGATAATACCCTGTTGGGCCCAAAAATCCGCATAGAGCTTTGAGAGTCTTTGGTTGAGGTCAGTCTTGCATAGCTTCTATCTTTTTGGGGTCCACCCTAGCATCCTTTCCCACCAGATTACCCAAGTACTCTACTTTCGGGGCACCAAAAGCACATTTAGTTTGTTTGAAGAAAAGTTAGTCTTGAGAGAGGAAATGAAGAACTTGATCCACATGGAAGTAAGATGAATTTTGTCCAGTTTACTTTATAGATGAGGATATCAAGAAACTAAGACAAAGTGATGGAGAAAGGGGTGGAGACATGGTTCATGAGGCTCAGAAAGGTGGAAGTTACAGACCAAAAGGGCATGACCAAAACTCATAATGCCCATAATGACACCAGAAAGCAGTATTGGAAATGTCTTTCTCCCTCATTTTAATATGATGATACCCTAAACAAAAATCCAACTTTCTGAAGTAGATTACTCCATGTAGTTCATATAAAAATTCATCAATTACGGGAATGGGAAATTTGTCTTTGATGGTCCGTTTGTTGAGAACGCGGAAGTCAGGACACATTCTCAAGAACCTTCTTTCTTGATTTTCCCTTGACAATGGAGGCAGTAAGGGGCTTCGTACTAGGATAGGATGATGCACAGTCAAGGAGTTTCTGGACCATTTTTCAATTTCATTTTTTGTGCAAAAGGGGTGGCGATATGGATGGATATTGGGTGAAGACTTCCTGGGACAAGGGAATGGAATGATCATGAAAACTGCGGGAAGGAGTCAGCAGGGAGTGGAAAATACTTGTTTGATGTTTAGAAATGAGGGCTTGGAGGTCTTGGGGCCTTTGGGGTATCTCGTAGCTTGTATGAAGCGTGGAGGTTGGGCAATGACACCGAGAATGACCTTTTGACGGTTTTCCATCGCGATGAAGCCGGTATTCTCGAGGTGAACCAACAGTGATGCCTTAGATTTATATTGGTGGCCTCCTTGGTCGAATTGCATGGTTAAGTTCTGAAAATCCATGAGAATGGGACCCAGTCCTTAACCGATCTGGACCCAACACAATGTATAACCGCCCATGTCGATACAAACATATAGGATTTTAGGTGGTAGTCACCCGATTTGGAGGCATACATTTTAGCATTTCCCACATTTCATAGAACCACCATTGGCAATCATGATTTGGAAATTGTTGACTTAACATGGATGTAGCAATGGGTTTCTTGAACAATGCGGTGATGAATAAAATTGTGGGTGCCGCCACTATCAACCCGAATGATGACCTTCGGGTTAGCAGTATAGCAAATTGCTTGAGGGTTGGGAGACGGAGAAGTCGGTGAGAGAGCATTGAGAAATGATGGTTCCCGCCGGGAGGGAGTCGGAGGAGGGTTTATATCGGTGATTTACGGTGACTTCGGGCACAAGGTGGTATCGACATCCTCTTAGGAATATCCTTAGAGATGGCCATGAAAAACTTTCCCTTACATTTGCTGGGAAATATTTGTCATCCACCGATTATAATGAAGGCCTTTGAGTTGGCATTACGATACATTTCGTGCAGTCCGAATTTTTGATCTTTAATGGGGCGGAGGGGTAGTGGTGTTTACTGGTTTAGAGCGGGGATAAAGGAAGGTTTACGGTTTTTGAGAGGAAACAATTTGTTGTGCTTCTTTAGCTTTTAGTAGCCTCCACCAAGTTGTAGGTCGAGCCAGCGATGACATGGGCCGAATCTCCTCCTTGAGGCCGATGATAAAACAATCTTGAAAGTAATCATGCCTTTGTTCGAAAATCCAGTATCAAATGTCTGACTATAGAGGGAATCTTACTGTTCGATTGCTTCCAATTTTGTCAAAGCGACCCAAATAATTAGAGTGTCAAAGTTCATAAAGCTGATCCACAATTGGATCCAAACGATATATCCTTATATGAGGAAGTTTTTCTCCATTGCCACCATTGCGGCGTTCTTGATCTAGATGGAGAGGGAACACCATACAGGGAGTTTAGCCAAGTCATCTATAATGTTGTAGAGGAAATAATGTTCCCATTTGGGTGACCCAACCCGATTGGGGTCAGAGCCATCAAATTTGGTTACATCCACCCTTGAAAGGCATATGTCCCATTGAAAGTGATGGGGCTGCAGAAAGGAGATGGGAAGAAGTTTCACCTTAGGTCTTTTTATGTCGGGGAAAGAAGAGTCATCGGAAGAAGGGATCTCTTGAGTTTGGTCGCAGTGAAGGCAAAGACAAATTCATTTGGAGTAGTTGGATTAGGTGTTTGAATTCCACCATTCTTGGACTTCTGGATCATTTATGGTGAGCTGATGATGGAGGCTTCACGGGAGGCAATGGTAGCAGCGAGTTGTTGCACTTCTTGTTGGGTCTAGAGTAAACCAAATTGCAAGGTGTGGCAGAGACTCCGGTTCTTGGCTCTGGTATGGGCCATGAGGATGCCGTTGAAGCTGAAAGGAAGCCCGGTCGGGGTAGATAGCAAGGAAAAATGAAATATGGATGAATGTGATAAGGGAGAAGAGATGAATCCTATGGAATAGGTCCCGAATAATGGTGAAAAAATTTCAGTGGACTAATTTTTTTTTTAACATTGCTTTGGGTTATACTTGATTACGAAGAATGTTGCAGTTGTGGAATGCCCAAATTCTTAACGAGAAGAAATGTGTATTTACTTGGCGACCCGAACACGGAATCTGTGACGATAGATCTGTAGGTTTTAATTTGTTTTATGTTTATGTTTATGTTCCCAAAGGGTTAGGTATTCAAGGGGTTCTACGGACAAGGAGTTTGCCACAATGCTATAGCTCGATATAAGTCGCGGGGGTCCAGCAGTAATTACTCATTAATATCTCGGGGGCACTAACTAAGGAGGATAGACCATACCCTTAAGCCGTTACTACCAGAACTACCCGGTACTAGAGGTATCTTCCCAGTCTTTGTTCACCGGTGACTATAGCGATCCGATTGGTAGATGGGTTTACTATCTAAAGGACTTCCGGAAATCCTGACGATCGTACCTGGTCTTTGTCGTCTTGCGCTACCATTCGAAGGGGTACCAACGGGGGTTCCAAATTTAATATGAGGATATTAAACAAGAACCATAGCCCATTTCCTGCGTGTATGAATCCTCAGCAGGTGGGTTTATCGCGGCGTAACGACGGATCTCTTTGTGGCTTAAAGAGATCTTGGGAATCGTCTCTACCACTGAAAAATACCCACGATTGCGCGAGGGGAAAGTGCTCGATACCACTTACAGATACGGATCACAATAAATGTGAGGCAAATAAAATGTTAGGAATGGCGGAATATGATGGCTAACCAACATAATCATCCCGCGATAACACATAAATAATATGGGAACAACAGCGAAATAGCACTTTGATTCGTAAAGAAATGTTCCGCAGGGCCTCTTCGAGGGCAGCCTCGGTCGAGCAGCATTTCTGTTACAATAATCTCGAGCTAGGTTTTTTCATACCCGCGACCCTTATTTATGCTAAATATGTCTATTAAAGAGGAAGCATCTGGAGAATCCTTTTATAAGCCGGAAGCTTCTATTAGATATCTAGAGGAAGATCCTTTTATAAGCGGAAGCTTCTATTAGGTCTTCTTACATCCGCCTTATTCTATTTTATTGAAAGGCCTTATTAATATTGACCTTTATTACATCCGAATACATTGATCTACCTATGTGCGGGTTAGGACCTTAACATAGTACTTAAGAGATTCGATGTTAAGATGGTTATACGTTGGTTTATCTTATATATTTTTTCCATTATGATGGGTGAAAGTCCACACCTCGAGAAGAATATTACAATATCGTTCACTCCTCATGCATGCAGATTAGCATTCCTAGTTCGCCCAAAAATAACGTCATGGGCAACTCGAGAACCCAAAAACTCGAAAAAAAAACTTGTGCTTGACAACATTAAAAGCGATCTTATCAGTCGAGCTAAGTAAGGTTAAGGTTTATTTTATATCTAGAGAGAGTATTAGACTGATTTTTTTTCATTTCGATTTATAAGCATTACACACAACACATCTCATTACACTGAGTTATAAATTGTATCTCATTGCTCTTGGTACAATTATTATTATGATTGTTTTTATTTTATTTTTATAGGCCTAAATTTTTTATTAGCTTTTAGTTACACATCTCATTCAAATTGGTATCTAAATGTATTTTGTTATTCTCGATGTGGTAACAAAGAAGTAGGATTGAAGCCAACAAAATGCACCTTCTCTGATGTCCCTTTATGACATTTTTATATTGGATTTACGTAAAATTTGGTTTTGCATTATTGGAATGGTCACATATATATCCACTCAGATAGTTGCATCACTTGAGGATGGTCGTATACTTATAATCCATTTGGTTATTGAATTAAACTTTCTCGTTAGATGTTCACTTTGTTACTAGAGGCGTGGACAAAGGCTACTAGAGGAGAACCTTGTCCTTATAAACTCTGCATGGCTTGATTGTTTTCAATTATTCTCATTTCCCAATCGATCATGGAACAAATCATCAAGTATCTTGATTTTTTCTCAATTTAGATACTTGTTGCCAATGCATTTTCAGGGGTCTTGCGATTTTTGATACCTTTAAATCAATATGTGGTATTCATCAAGTATCTTGATTTTTTCTCAATTTAAATAGTTGTTGCCAATACATTTTCAAAGCCTTGCAATTTTTGATACCTTTAAATCAATATGTGGTATCAAAAATAACCATTTTGATCTATTTTCAAATGTCTTAGTTTAAATTTGATTCACAAAATCCAATTGAAACTTTATAAAAAAAAAACACATTTTATTTACTCATTATCATATGGAAAAAAACATAAATAAAAAACCTTCCACTTTTTGGTGTTTTTGGCATTTGCTAAACAACCAAAAGATAAAACAAAAGATAAAACGTTTAAACTACTCTCTCAAACCACCCCTATTTCTAATGAAAATTATAATTTTATGATAGTCAAAATCAAAGTTCCATCTATAAAGAGATCCTTGACGATCCAAAGAGAAAGGAAGACGCAGATTAAAACTTTCTTGTGATGTTGCCGAAAATATAGGATGTTTTGAGTGACCCTTATCAAACTGGGCGGAGAGGGAAAGTAGGTGGGTTGTACTTCGTCGTCATTGACTTAGCGGTTTCCATCGAAGACCCGTATATGTGCATTTGATTTTAAAAACCATTCATCTTTCTAGGCATTGACAGGCCCATTTCATGAGAACCCAACTTTGAGAAAGTCCAATCAACCAGGAGGAGCAAGGAGGAGACGAAGAATTAGAAGCAGGAAGCCATGGAGATGCTGACGTTGGTAACGTTCTTGGGCGGTTTTTTTGGTCAATTGAGCATAGTGGTGGTACGCTTCCGGGCCATACTCATGTTTACACAGCGCTTGTTTGCCTGCTTCAACCTCCCTGATCCACAAGTGGCCTTACTGGCGTAGGGCACACGGGGAGATATTCTGCCTGTGAATTCAACATCCTCAACTGGGCTTTTGTTATTTAGATCTACATGTTTCTTCATGGCCACGAGTATGGGGCTGATGATTTTCTTTCAGGTTCTGTTAGTATTTAATTTCTAGTTTCTGAGCAAACTATGCCGAGAATTATGCCTATATATATTTTTTCAACACATTTATATTCCGAAAGCATAGCCATGGAAACGTAATCTCATACTGTGGATTAGAACTCAAAACCCATTTGCAATTTCATGTTTTAGAATATGTATGAAACTTCCGACTGCGGTTAACATAGTGTAATTTTGTTTTTAAATGGTATTTCCTCTTATGTGGCCTTCCCATAATTTGAGAGAATATCAATTAATATAACCAGCTTACAACATTCCAATGAGAATCTTTTGCTCAGGGCAAAGGCTAATACACGAGCATAAGCGTAGCTGGAAAGAGACTTGAATTTTAATGGGACAATAACAGTATCCCGTTTTCACTGTCCCAGCAAATCCCTTTTGACAAATATAATTTTTTTTGGGTTTAATTACCAATATTGAGAAACATATGTAAAATACTGGATGTCTACTTTTTACTCTTGATCCTCAATTTTTTTTTATAAATTTTAATTTATTTTATACAATTTTCCGTGAACTTCCTCAATTTTGATATCTCTGTGTTTGGCTGTCAGTTTTTTTTCACATGAAAAAAGTCTACTTGTATTGTCCAAATAAAGTAGTACATTTTTAATGTCTGTTCGCTCCATTCAGAAGTTGGCAAAAAAGAGATACACTGCATAAGCAGTAGTTTCATGAGGGGTCAAAAGATTGAGTCTGAGCACAAACAGAACTGTTATCTCGGTCTTGGAGAGTTCCAAGAGTGCTGCTGAAAACTAGAAGGTCAAATGAGATCTGAGTAACCAAAACAAAATTTCTCGTTGTTTAGAATATGTCCCTTTTGGAGAGGGTATTTACCTTCTTGGATTGAGTTTCCAATTATAAGCATCCTGGAGTCTGTAGAGCAGCAGCCTTTGCCAATGGATCTGCCTCATCGTTCAATTCTCTGTAGATATGTTGGAAGGAGATTCTGGGAAATCTCTTTAGTTTTTCCAAGGTGTTTCTCAAGGTAGTTTTTCCAAGGTGTTTCTCAAGGTAGTTTTTCCAAGGTGTTTCTGGGAAATAAGTGTGCAGTTTGTTTGTGATGCTCCCTTTAGCCATCCTATGACTATGTTTGAATCCTCATAAACATCAATGTTTATGGCTTCTTTATCAAGTGCTATGTCCAGTAGTGTGCTGGCTGCCAGTAGTTCCGTTCTGTTATTTGTTCCATACCCATTGCCAGCTTGAAACTGATGTTTTGCTCATTGGTAAAAGGAAGCCAACCCCCAGCTCCACTGGTGCCTGGATTATCTTTTGATGCTCCTTTAAAATACCCGAGTTCTTGATGGATCTCTTGTGGGCGGAGTAAGAACTTGAGGGGCTTTGAGGTTTTCCTTGCTTGGCTGGTCTCCTTGCTGGCTTTTAGTTTGAAGAATACACGTTGACGATTCGGCCTTTTGTCTTGGAAGATTGCTTCATTTCAAGCCAACCAAATTGACCAAATGACCTCAAGTGCTAATATATGGTCCTCTTCAGCAGTACTGTGTAGCCACATCTCAAGGGCATGGTTTAAATCCTCTCTTTGCCAAATGACTATGCGTACGAGAAGTCTGCTGGCTGCATCCCAATCCTTCTTGGTGAAGTGGAAATGAAGAAAGAGATGGCAGTCTGATTCCACACATTCCTCACAAAGTGGGCATCTACTTGGTTCCTCCCAACTACTTTGCTGCAGATTTACCATGTCATGGCCGAGTCATTTAGTGCTAACTAGATGAAGAGCTTTGTTTTAGGTGGTGTTGAGATCTCCCATATTCCGAGCCACCACCATCTTTGTATCCTGCTTTCACGGATGGTAAGTTGTGTGGAGTAACCCAGTTTTACTGAGTAGGTGCGAATTTTGGGTTTACCCCCCAAAGTAGCCTATCACTCTCTTGCCTAATCGTGATGCCTACACAGGTCAGCTATGTTGTGAAATCTTTGCATTGGATGGCCTTCACTCCCATAAATCCAAGATCATTATGATCTAGCCAGATTCGATCAAGGGTGTGATGTGCTAGGGGGGCAACAATGTCTAAGAGAGCCTTAAGATGTCTGCTATGGAGAGATTCCCGTAATGTGGGGGCATCTTGTGGCTTGTATCCTTTCCAACACATTCCTCAATCCTTAATTTGACATCTGCACCATCCTCGATTTGCTAACACAGATACTTGCCGATGATGTTGAGAAAGGAAACAAGAGCTTTCCAGAAGTTGGAACCACCTCTCAAAATCTTGATAGAATTGCGAACCCAATCAACAAGGGATCGAGGTGTGATGTATTTGGCCATGGGAATCTTCTGTGAAAGTCCTAGTCTCTCCATTAGCTTCCAAGCACCTTTCGTTTCCATGGTATTTGCAAAGTAATCTAGATGTTTCATGCCCCAACTTCCTTGCTCCTTTAGTTGAGAGAGGGTTTCCTGAGCTACTAGTGCTATCCTCCTAGCCTCTTTGTTCCCCTTCCAAAGGTATGTGAAGCATGCTTGCTTGATCATTGAGAGGGAGTG
>SNQJ01S0195812.1:0-17475 GCA_010110895.2 Picea sitchensis
GGGTGCGGAGTGGAATGGAGGCAGGGTCGAGGGGGGGTTAGGATGCGTAGTGTGGGGACACGGTTGAGCGGAATTGTGGTTGGGGGTGTGGTCACGGGAATTGTGGTTGGGGGTGTGCGCACAGAACAAACATGCATTGCACCATGATGACATCCCAAAACATAAAGAAGAGGGCGCAAAGTGGCAGAACTGTGAGGCTCGAGCCTCAAGACTTGGCATTGATAAATGAGGATCCGAATGTCAGAGCATCTTTCGAACAGGTCGGATGCATGCTCTATTGCAAGAAAATCCAAGGATACAATGTGAAATTGGCGGAATAGTTCGCGCTAAGATTTAACGGGTTCCGCGTGGTTATTGCAGGAACCACATTCCGGGTGACGGAGGAAACTCTGTCAGCTGCGACGAAGATCCCTCTGTGCGGTGAAAGGTTGTCTAAGGGCATGCCTTTGGACGTGCTATGCTACGAAGAATTCATCAAACCAAACTGCCTAAACGGGAAAACCAAAATGGGTGTTCCAAGTCGGTATCTACAGAAGCCTTTTCAGAAACTCTTGAAGGTGATTGGAGAGTATTTTATCTGTGAAAGGAGGTCTGACAGAATACACCCACATCACATCAGATTGCTGATGCATTTCACAGGAAAGAGGCTGTTGAACCTGCCTTTCTTATTGCACCAAAGTCTAGGAGGAATGGCAAACAACGTCCAAGCCGAAGCAGACCAACCAAAGAAGAACTTATCCCACATCTCACTAATCAAATTGTTGATAGTTGAGGAATTAAAGCGACTGGGCAAGGACTGGGATTCGTTTCTGCTTTCGGCCGACGTCCCCAGGGACCCCAAAGGAGATCCCCCTCTACCCACGGGAGAAGCAACATCTCACAGTGCGGAGGCAGGAATAGAAGGGGTTGCAGAAAAGAGAAAGACAGTGGAAGTCTCGTCCCCCCAACAGCCAATACCCCAGAAAAGAGGCAGGCCAAGGAAGAACAGAGAGCCCGAGGAGGCCCGAGCTCCAAGCGAATTGTGTGCCAAATCGGTTGTTGAGAAGTTACTCATGCGCGCTGTTCTGCTGGAACATGTCGAAGGTTCAAGCCAATAAATCTGCGAAAGACGGAGCAGGCCGAATACTGAAAGTATGGATGTTCGTGAGCTGTCACAACAGCTAAAGCAAGCGCAGCTCGCTATTGCTGAGTTGTACCAGGAGAACAGGGAGTTGAGAAAGCCGTTAGCGGGAAGGACCGTCGAGACATCAACATCACAGAGCCGAGAAGGGAATGCGAATTGGCTCAAGAGGCAGCTCAGAGAAGCGCAAGACACGATCATCTAGCTGCGTGAAGCACAGAGAATGTCAAAAGAGAAAATCGCGGAGCATTTCAAAAAATGTGGACCGACCATAGAAAAAGTCCATGCAGCTCTAGGCAGTGCTCAAGTGAAGCTGAAGGGGAATGGGGTCTTGCGAAAACAGGTAAAGAATCTGAAAAGGCGCAATTGGTCCCTCAAAAAAATGCTTAGAAATCACGACTGCAGATAAGGCCAGAAACATAATTGATCCGATCTCGTTTTTGTCTTTTTGAACGTGGCGCAAAATTCCTTTTTCCCCGTGTCCTGTTTCCTGTTGGGAAGTAAGGAATCTGACGTGTATCCGCGTGGCGGATATATGTCGCGCAGATGCTGAAAACCCACCTGTCGCGAAGGATAAGTGTAGGCCGAACACACAACAGTTTTGAAGAAATGGGTTGTCCCCTGACCATCGTTGCCATCTTGGAAACACAAGCGACAGTCCACAGTTACCCGCCACATGCATACCACAGCCAATGATCGCGCATCATCAATCAAAGCCGTTACACTTGGTGGTAGGGGTCTGACAAAGCGCTTGATCATCCAGATGATCTTTCAAAGGAGAAGCACCGACACATCACTTCTTAACGATGGAATCTTGCTGATGACCGAACCATCATGGCAAAGACGTCGGTTATTGCATGATTGGATACAGTCAAGTTTCTATTCTTAGTAAGTGCCATCCAAAGGATCATCTGGTAGAGAATAACCATAGCCTAATTTCTAGGAGTAGTAGTTGGGGGGCATGGCAGCCCAAGCGACACATCCTTTTCTATATATTGCATCTTTTCAATGTAAGCCAGGTTGGTTGGCAAAGTAATGTAGACATTGACTGTTGAATGTAACTTCCGAACCCGATTGAAGTTTAGTGAAAAGGTCCTAAGACTTTGATGAAAAGATTCTAATGGTGGTGGTTTGATGTATTGTGATCTCTCTTATGTATGTGTTTCCTGTGTTCTGTATATCCATGTCTGTATTCTGTTTAAATTGAAACGTTTTATGATTCTAGAATTCATCGCGCAGTGCTCTAGACTTCGACGTTTAGACGCATGTGTTTTCTTCTAAGTAATTTAGAATTCATCTCCAATGGTGCTCTAAGTTATTTTATGTATTTTTCTCTCGCCACACACAACGACTTCAAACTGAAAGACTATTGCCTACTTAGCCTTTATCCTCTCAGGTTTTAGTCACCAAGTCATTTATGTCTCTCGCTTTCTAGAATTTGACTCCATGGCCCAAGGTTTTGTATTCTCTTGGCAATAGAACCAAAAATATTGCACGAACGTGTTAAAACCTAACTGACAATTTAAAGCCATTATCTGTATAGAGACAAAGTCTCAGAGAGAGCCCTCTCTGGGTTGGAAAGGCTAGTTTCCGACCTTAAAGTTGGTCTGTAGGTTACCTCTGTCATTCGTTTTCTCAGCCAAATGAATTTACGGAGTGCTAACATTTTGGCGTCATTGTCGGGGACGAAATTGAATAAAATTTTCCCTGGGAGAATGACTAAAGCTACAATTTTGACCACTGATGGTAATAGTGGGCTGAACGTCTATATTGGCTGAAAAATTTACCTTGGCGACTCCAGTGAATGAGACCAGTAACATAGAGTAGTATGACTCAGAAATCCTGGCTCCAAAGACAGTTTATACCAGAGCCAATTCTGATCCGGACCCTGTAGCACCTGTATATGATCCCGAGAAACTTTTGCACAGGGCAAAGGAACAAGCGCCAGACCCATTCTATTACCTAGATAGAAACTTATCCTTACCCAAAGACGGTGTACAAAGCATTGACGACCTTGATTTTGACACATTGTTTGAACAAAACCTATTCAGGTCTAAATCAAAAACTTGCTTGGATGAGATAGTCTTCGATGAGAAGAGGTTTCAATCTTTGATACCAAACAAAATCCTGCGAGCTGTCGTAATCCCCACTTAGAACATTTCGCCAGTCCCAAACCCTCCTAGAACAATGGCTGCCAAATTCGCTCTTGCCCTGCCAGCCCAACTGCGTGATTTGCCCCAGAACTATAATCAGAGGATCAAGCTATATGATGTCGAAGGGAACACCTCTTCCCAAAAACACTTGGATTGGTTCAATGATTTTGTTGATCTAGAAGAGGTTGATCATGAGGACGCGAAGATGAGATTGTTAGCGCAGAGTCTTTTGGGGGAGGTTAGGAAGTGGTTTAAGGCCCTTCGAGTAGCAAGGATCCCCGATTTCGCAGCATTTGAAACATTGTTCCTTGCCAGATGGGGAGACAACAATATGAAGAGAGCACCAGAGGAAATGGTGCAAGAGTTCTCGGCTCGATTCATGAAGGTCTACAACTCAATCCCCACAGAAGTCTAGCTCCTTCTCGGAGTTGCACAACTTCGATACGCCGACTCCTTTGACAACGATTTTGCCTTGCTGCTGAGACAAAAAGATCTGCTACTTTAGGCACTATGATGAGCGACGCAATCAAAGTAAATCTGATGGCGTCGGGAAAGATCAAACAAAACTTCGACAGAAACGAAAAGAAACCCCAAGGAGACACGCAACCCTCTACTTCTCGACTGTCGGACGAAAAGTTCGACTTGATGATGAAGACTTGGAGAAGTTGATGGAAAGGATGTCCATGGAGAACAAGCCCGTCGCTCGGGAGCAAAACAATTTCCAACCCAGAAATAAAAAATTTAGTAGGGGTCCGGTCCCGCAGATCAGGCAGAGGGAACAAAGAGAGCAGGGTGATCAACAAATAAGACCTCCATTCCAAAACAATTACGCGAATGAAGATTTTAATCAGATTATCCAAGATCAGATGCATTGCTGCGACGACATGGACACACACGTGTTCTTGACGAAGGGAGAACATGATCAATTCATGGACGCGAATGATGGTATTATGCTGGAGGCCGAGGACACGCTGTCTTCAGAAACGAAGGAATTCAGTAAAGGATATCACAATGCCATCATGCAATTTCAAAAGAAGTACAACCTCAGGAGCAGAAAGGCGTCCGCAGAGCCTTAGCAGACGAATCCCACAAAAGAACCTCAAGCGAACACTCCTTCTGCAAGCTGACCAAAGAAAGACAATCCAGCAAAGGACGTGAAGGAGAAAGGAAAGTCGAAGGAGGAGGCTTTAAAGAAAGCGCCAGAGGCGAGTAGGGAGACGAGCGTCAAAGAGGTAGATAAAGTCCCCCCCCNACCCCCTTTAACTTTGAGAACGAAATGGCCAAAATTAAAATCTCCGTCCCTTTCAATGAACTCATCAAGAAAGGAGAGTATTGGGATCAGATCATTAAAATGTTGAAGATGGAAGAGGCTCCCGATACCCTGAACGTTGAGGATGACCACCCTCCATTTCAGTTGGTCCGCGCGTAGAAGAAACGGGTGATACTGAGGACATTTCCCCTTTCTATGTCAGCCTCAAAATCGATGACATGACTTTGCATAACGCCATGCTGGATTCGGGCGCGTCGCACAATCTCATGCCAAAAGTGGTCATGGACGAGTTAGGTTTGGACGTCACCAGGACCTATAAGGATCTTTTCTCCTTTGACTCGAGGAAAGTGAAGTGTTTGGGTCTGATCAAAGATTTGGTTGTGTCGTCTCAAATTCCGTCTAAGAATCTAGTTATGGACGTGGTTGTGGCCGACATCCCCCTTAAATTCAGCATGTTGTTATCCAGGTCGTGTGCCGCAAAATTAGAGGGAACCCTGCAGATGGATATGTCGTATGCCACCATCCCTGTTTTTGGCCAAGAAAGAAGGCTACATAGAGGTGCTACTCAAGTACATGGTGAGTAGCAAGACCTAGCCAAACAACCATCCTATCTACTCCGTTGACACCGAGATTGGCTCCTCTATATTTTACAATGACTTGAGTTTTGAAGGGGAGGAGTCGACAACTGTCATGACTGTCGAAGATAAGGCCGCGTGTCGAGCAGAAGAGTGCGCAAACCCGAAAAACCACACGGAGAACGAAATGTGGAACATGAACTTCGACAGAGCCGTCAGCAAGGAAGGAGAAGGGGTCGGTGTATGGATAAATCCTCCCAAGGTGGGCTCTAAACTCTGCTCTTACAAACTCGCCTTTGATTGTACAAATAACATGGCTGAGTATGAGGCATTGATTTTGGGTCTGAAAACTTTGAAAGAATTGGGCTCCAAGAGGATAGTGGTGCACGAAGATTCCGAGCTCATCATAAATCAAGTGAAAGGTATATACCAGTCCAAGCACCCCAAACTGAGAGCATATAGGAATCTAGTGCTGGACCTCCTCGAAGAATTCTCAGAGTATAATTTGTCAGTGATCCCAAGGGGGCAGAATCAAATTGCGGATGCCCTAGCCACCTCAGCGTCAGTGTTTAAAATTCCATTTTTTCCCAACAGAAAGTATGAGATTGAAGTCAAACACAGGCCGGTGGTACCTGATAATATCAAGTATTGGCAGGTGTTTGAAGATGACAAACAGGTGGAGAGATTCCTTTGAATGAGCGACGAGTTCGCTAATGTAAACATCAATGATGAGTGCTGTTGCGAAGAAGACGAAGACGCAGCTGCGCGTGGTGACGATAACCCCTTTCAAAACCAGATAGCTGGAAGGGACATAGTGCAACTAAAAAATAATATCATTCCCAAAGGATTGTCTTCGGTGGAAAAGCTGTTTGATGAAAACGATGTAGCCATAAATCCAAGGATCACTGCGAATGATGAGGATGTCAAGGATTGCAACATCGGGACCCCAGTGAATCCAAGGATAATCAAATTTTCAAAGACACTCAGTCCAGAGATCAAGCAGAGATACATCAAACTCATGAAAGACTTTCCTGACATTTTTGCCTGGAGTTATGAGGACTTGAAAGTCTATGACACTAGAGTGATTCAACACGTCATTCCTCTCAAAGAGGATCAAAAACCTTTTAAGCAAAAGCTAAGACGGATCAATCCCCTGCTGCTGTCGCTAATTGAAAAAGAGGTAAAGAAACTATTTGAAGCCAAAATTATTGTTTCTTTAAGATTTTCAAAATGAGTTGCCAACCTTGTGCCTGTAAGGAAGAAGAGTGGCAAAATAAGGTTATGCGTGGATTTTTGAAACTTGAACAGAGTATCCGTCAAGGATAACTACTCGCTTCCTAAGATGGACTACATCTTGTAGAAGGTAGTTGGATCCCAGAAGATGTCTGTTATCGCACAGTTTGTAGCTAGGAAAAAGACTATAAGATTGAAGGCCAAACTGGTGTAACAAGAACATATCCCACCCAATGTTACCATGATGGGGAGGTTCTTTCTCTTTAGGGAGGTTAGGCCCAGGGGAGATGTCTCGGGTGACCTGTGGTTTTGAGGAGGCAGAAGGGTAATGAGATAAGGACAAACTTTCCCCCTCACAAGTCACCACCCAAACAGAGAGTCCCGGCTAAACAACCAATAATAAAGTAAATCCCCAATGAAGAACACTTGCTTGGAACAAGACAACAACAAACATATATATGCAAGCTATATTTCAATGGGTTAGTACTTCATAAGATTATCCGATAAATATATATAAGCAATTAACAATAAATGTTGACGAAGTCAATGTTTATCAATAGAAAATGAAAAGATATAACACTTCACCAATAAATATTGGAATGATGTGGCATTCAATGTAACCAATCAACACTTCATTTAATAAATGCTTTAAACCACCATTCAATTGCTCATAAAGTAAAACATTGCTGCATTAAAGATGAAATATCCAATGATGACGTCAACAACTTAGGGTTAGTAGGTTAGGGTTTGAAATTCAAAGAATTTAGAGAGTTGTTTGATTAGCTTCACTTCAACGCTAGAGGACTTTTAGATTAGTGCCTTAGGGTTTAATGGAGTCATAAGTGAAGGATGCAAAGGTTGAAGGAGGCAAGATTTCAAAGGACTAGAGGGAAAAGTTTTGGGGTGTTGCTAAAGCAGGGCCTCAAAATCAAAACCCTAGGGGAGAGAGGCTCACTTTGGTGTTGCTAAAGCAAGGCCTCGTGCTCTCTCCTCCTTCCCGGCAGACGGCTAGCTCAATAATAAAAAATAACCAAAACAAGAGGGTTTGATGAGGTGAGGTGTTGCTAAAGCAAGGCCTTTCAACAAACCCTAGAAAGAGTGAGGTTGGCTAAAGCAAGGCCTTCAACAAACCCTAGAAAGAGTACGACCTAGTGTAGTGGTGACCTAGGCTAGGACGTCTCACTCTTCTTGGTTTCTCAATTGGTATGATAGCAAAGAAGAAGAAAAAGAGCCAGCTACTGCTGGCTCTTCCTTCTTCAATGGCTAAAAGTTTCTATCAGGGACATGAGACAAGACCTACCTTGTGTGCTTGTCACCCAGGGTTTTGATTCAACAAAATTCATAAACACATGCAAGAAATTAAACTACAACCATTCATCTAAGAAGTTTTGCAGAAAAATACTCAATTCATCAAGAAATAACCATGCAAACCCTAGTTGTAAATTAACACCTCCTTCAAGAGAAACAATTCATAAATGCCAAAAATCTCTTCAACAAGTGCACATCACTAATCCAACAAATGTAATTCCAAGAGAGGGTGTACCCCCAGTCCTCCCTTAAGTGGAGTAAATGAAGTTATCATGATAAATCAGGATCAAAATCCTCAATATATACTGTATCAATGACCTAATTTACTTTTAGGTCATAAAAAGGCTGACATTGGACAAGGCCATAATATCAAAATTATAATTGCTTTTACATTAAATGCTGGGACTAAAACCCTAATCAAGCAAAAAAAAGACGTCATGTCCCTTCTAGGATGACGTTAGCCCCCATTAGGGCAAATGTAGCCTCTTGAAGTGAGACATTAGCCCTCCTTGGGCTCCCCTGCTTCGCCACATGTGCCAAACTGCCCTGTCCATCCGCCAACATGCTCATGATGACGCCATAAGCCCTCCCCGGGGGACGTCTTGGGCCATCTAGAGCCAACGTCCGTATGAAAGTGGGTCAACTTTAGCCAAGCTTTGTCGGGGTGCTTCTGGTGGAACGTTCTCTTCTTCTCTGGTGGAAAGTCTCTGATCATCCTCTACCATGTCTCTGCCCCGTGATGGGGTCCCAACATCCACCTGATGGGCTCTTCAGGTGGTTGTTGTGATGGCAGAGGCAGTACAACGTTGTGATGAGCCCTTGTGTACCGGTCCTCTGGCACCCGTCCGTCGGGCATTTTCCTGCACATCAAAAGCTACACCTCCATGGGCTCATCAACATGGATCATAGCAAATGTCAATCACATCTCATCATTATTATTATTAAACATAGCGATAAAAACTCCTAATACATCTGTCAATAGCTCAAAGACATTACAAGCCCGCTATACAACTGGAGGAAAGACAAAAACGCTCTCTATTGGGCTAGTGTCCACCGAAAAGGTGAGTTCCTGTGAAGAAAATCCCTACTCAAACCATGGAGTAGCATATGGTTAAAGAAGCCCAAGCATGGGTGTAGTGAGGGCCAAGGATGCAAAATGTGTTATCTAAGGGTGTTCGGTAGAAGGCGAAATAATCGGCCATAGATGCACCTCTTCCAAGCCTATTCTTGCCTCTTATTCTTTATTCTTTATTGCTTTTCTTTCTTTTTGTTCAAGAGATAACCAAGGAACACTGCCTTGGCATGGTGAACAAATATCGGCAATGTGACCCACAAGTACTTTCACAGAAATGAAAAGGCTGGCTCGTGATGAGACCCCCTTTCCCTTGGCCATGCAGCCAAGAGTCACTGCCCTGGCATGGTAACCAGCTGGTGGCAATGTCATACTGCTAGGTACCCATGGGCCTAATAGGCTGGCTCGTGATGAGACCCCCTATCCTCTGACTAGGTCATGTTTTATTATTTTCTTTCGGGTCCCTCTAGTTTCTTGCTGAGAAGCCTTTTTATTGCTTTCTCGGGGATCCTTGGGCGAAGCATCTCAAGGTTTTATTCTTAGGCTTTTATCTTTTACCAGCTTACTTTTACCTTCTGGGCCTTTAGCCCCTTCTTCCCACGAGATAAGGTGCAATCCTGAAAATAGGTCAACCTAATGCCCAGACAAGGGGAGTGGGACAAATGAGCGGGAAATAAGATGAAATAGTGGTGCTATGATGGGAGCGGACGATGGCCTTTCAGAAGTCCCCCCAAGTGGCAAACCAAAACCTATGGACACCCTAGGACACCTTGTTAATCCCCCCAAACATGGTCAAGTGGGCAAATGTAAGATCCAAGCAGTTGTTAGAAATAAAAGGAATCAGATGCATATATTTAAAGGTTTTAATGATCAAAGGTGACACATACCATGATACCTGGACCAATTACCTCATGGAGAAAGAACTCTTTCTAATACAGGACCAAGCCGATGGTGATGGATGCTACTGCTGTTGACAAGATAAGGATGATGGAAGAAGAAAAGGTGGGCCCTTTAGGGCCATGCTCAGGTCAATCCTGCTCTTGGTACTCCATGTCTAGGACCTGTGGGCCTCGAGACATGATCTCCTAGTTATCCCTAAAAAGTGAGGATAACAATGTCCATGCTGAACGGTTTTTCGGGTTACAATCAAATCATGATACACTCCGATGACCGGGAAAAGACAGCCTTCACGACACCATGGGGTACGTTCATGTATGCAAAGATGCCTTTCGGTCTTATGAACGCTGGAGCTACTTTCCAGAGGGCCATGGATATAACATTTGCTGAGGAAAAAGACAAATTTATCGTGATCTACTTGGACAACATCACAGTGTTTTCTGACTCTGACGAACAACATCTTGAGCATATGAACAAGGTTTTCCAGAAATGCAGAAAGTTTGACATATCTTTGAATCCGAAAAAATCACATTTCGGAATGCAAGAAGGGAAACTATTGGGGCACATCATCTCAAAGGAAGGCATAAAGATAGACCCTAGTAGGGTGGAAGGGATTCTAAAGATCAACACTCCTCGGAACAAGAAAGAGGTACAGTCCTTCCTAGGAAAGGTGAATTTCCTGAGAAGGTTCATTTCGAATCTAGCTGAAATTATAAAGCACATCACGAGTATGCTTAGAAAAGGTAATGAGATAAAATGGAGCCCTGAAGCCAGGAAATCGTTTGAAGACATCAAGGTAGCGCTGACCAAAGCTCCCGTATTGGCCAGCCCGAATTTCACAAAGGATTTTATCTTATTCTCCTTCGCCTTGAAGCACACCATTGTTGGCGTACTATTACAGAAAGACGAGTAGAATTTTGAAAAGCCTATAGCCTACTTCAGCAGGACGTTGAAAGACTCCCCACTGAGGTATGATATCATGGAAAAACAAGCATACGCCTTGGTGAAAGCCCTCAAGGAGTTCATGACTTATATATTGCATTCCCGTGTCATTGCTTACATGCCCAACAATTCCGTCAAGGACATTCTGACTAAGCCTGACCCTGAGGGGAGAAGAGGTAAGTGGATCGCAGTCATGCTGGAATATGACCTCGAAATCAAGCCCACAAAGCTGATTAAGTGTCAGGGGCTTGCAAAATTGATGGCGCAGTCAAATTGTGATGTTTTGGGAATAAACTTCATTGCTGATCTGTCAGAGAACCCCCAAGAAGAAACCGCCCCGCAGGTGTCTCAAAAATTCGTCGATTCACCTTGGTATGCTGACATCATTTATGTGTTGAGAAATTTTCAAGCCCCTCCAGGGTTAAACAAAACCAAGGATAGGTTTTTAAAGCTGAAGGCTGACAAGTTTTGCATCTTAGATAACTCTCTGTATTGGAAAGATCCGGGAGGGATCTTGCTAAACTGCTTATTGGAAGATGACACAGAACAAGCTATTAGGGAGTTCCACAAAGGAGACTGCGGGGGTCATCACTACTGGAAAACCACCACGCGTAAAATCTTGAGGGCAGGCTACTATTGGACCAGTATTTTCGCAGATGTATACAAGGAAGTTTCCAGTTGCCACAAGTGCCAGATATTCGATGGAAGGAGAAAGCTGCAACCTCTGCCATTGAAACCTATCTCTGTCGAAGCACCGTTCATGCAATGGGGCATGGACTTTATAGGAGAAATCCATCCGCCATCCTCGGCGTGACATATATGGATACTAACGGCTACGGATTACATCACCAAATGGATCGAGGCAGTCTCCACAAGGCAGACTACCAACATAGTCATCATTCAGTTTCTGGAGACCAATATCTTGTCTAGGTTCCGGTGCCCTGTCAAGATCATCACGGATAACGTAGCAGCATTCGAGTCCAAAAAGATGGAGAAGTCTTGTAACGATTACAATATAACCCTGGGATATTCTACGACTTATTACCCACAGGGTAATGGATTGGCGGAATCATCCAACAAAAGCTTAACTAGGATTATTAAAAGGCTCCTGCAAGACAACAAGAAGGCCTGGCACAAGAAGCTTATCTACGTGCTATGGGCTGACAAAATCACTACCAAAAATTCCATCTCCACGTCACCATTCCAAATTGTATATGGCATGGATGTAGTTTTCCCTACCTCGCTGGGTTTGCTCGTTAGGAAGTTGTTGCAAGAGCAAGAGGCCGAACCAAACGACGCTCAGAGGAGGATAAATCAGTTAATTCACGCGCAACAGATGAGGGAGTAGGTTTTCGACCGATCACAACTTCACCAAGATAGGATGAAGAAAATTTTCGACAAGCACTCTAAGCAGGAAGATTTCAAGGTGAATGATTTGGTGTTGAAGTGGGACGCGAGGAATGAAGACAAAGAGAAGCATGGAAAATTCGATCATCTTTGGATGGGACCATTCAGAATCGTCGCGTACCACGAGAACAATGCATATCAACTACAAGAGCTTAATGGAAAACTTACTGGTGGGGGGCCTGTAAATGGCAGGTTCCTCAAACACTATCTGGTTTAGTATGGTTTGTTTAGGTTTTCATGTCATTGTAAATAACTGTTTTTCATGTTTTCAAAGAAGATGTTTCAAGTTAGTATGTCAGTAGAAAATTGAAGCCCAGGGCGAAGGCCCTAAGTTTATGTTGAGTTTGGTCGTAACTATCTCAAGAAGGTCTAGGGTGAGTCTTTTCCGTTGTTGTAGAGTTTGAAAATCAAATAAAGCCCAACGGTCAGGCACCTGGTCTGTTGTTCTTTGCCACCTCACTGGGAGGATAGCATCCTCGTTGGAACCAGTTGTTCGCACCGTCATTTTTTCAGTTAGAGTCAGTCTTAGACGAGTCATGGTCCGTGTGTCAAAGCGTGTGAGGTTAGGTACTGAACAACGAATGGGTCAAAGTCAGCAAGTGGCCAGTTTGGCACTTGGAGTCGAGAAAGGGCGTCAGAATCAAACATGTGTAAATGGTAAAGGTCGGGTCCTGTCAGAAGAGGAAATTTTACATGTCAAAGGTCGAAGCAAGTTGTTAGAATAAGGGTCACATCGACAGATATAATGACCATCATCACCTCATTATGAAGTCAGAAAGGATAAGAAATCATGACGCTCATATCGCGTATACTCTGCTGCTCTTATCATCTGTACTTTACACACTTTGAAGTGTACCCGTTGTGTGAATGTGCTGCGCAAATCTTTGGCCTGCTTCAAAACTTCTCATCACGATGGATTCAGTGTCCCCTATCATGATTCAATCCCTCACCCGTTTAGTTATAAATGTCAGTCATTCTGCATGTATTTTATCTACAAGCCGGGTTTATGCGTCATCTGTAATTTTTCATGCAAACCCTGAGTTCCTCGCTGCGGGAAAACCGATTGCCATCAGCTATGTCACAAACCGGGTCAGTCAATATTGCTGCGTTTTGTCTGTCTTAAATCATGGTTTGGATCCTGTCAGAGTTGGTCACAAGTTAGTCTGTTCGACGACAAGTCCTCTCACGGTCGCCCCTTCATCCTCAGAGTTTTTTGTCATGCCCAATTCCTCTTTTGCACTCCCCTACTGCGACGAGCCTGTCGTCGTCATTGTTACAACGTCGACCTGTTCCTGCACTGGGAGTCTTCGTGGTGCCTGGGTGCCGCGCAGTGAATTCCCAAAGTCATTCTCGCTTATCGTGCAAAGTCGCGCTACCGCCCTCCGACGGGTCTGGGCTAAGAATATCATTATCCATTTGCCGCGCGAAGAGGGCGTCATCTTCACTACCACGCGCGCAGAACAAACACGTATTGCACCATGACGACATCCCAAAACATAAGGAAGACGGCGCGAAGTGGCAGAACTGTGAGGCCCGAGCCTCAAGACATGGCATTGATAAATGAGGATTCGAATGTCAGAGCATCTTTTGAATAGGTCGGATGCATGCTCTATTGCAAGAAAATACAAGGATACAATGTGAAACTGGTGGAACAGTTTGCGCTAAGATTTAACGGGTTCCGCGGGTTATTGCAGGAACCACATTCCAGGTGACGGAGGAAACTTTGTTAGCCATGATGGAGATCCCTCCGCGCGGTGAAAGGTGGTCTAAGGGCATGCCTTTGGACATGCTATGCTACGAAGAATTCATCAAACCAAACTGCCTAAACGGGAAAATCGAAATGGGTGTTCCAAGTCGGTATCTACGGGAGCCTTTTCAAAAACTCTTGAAGGTGATTGGAGAGTATTTTATCTGTGAAAGGAGGTCTGACAGAATACACCCGCATCACATCAGATTGCTGATGCATTTCACAGGAAAGAGGCCGTTGAACTTGCCTTTCTTCTTGCACCAAAGTCTAGGAGTAATGGCAGACACCGTCCAAGCCGAAGCAGACCAACCAAAGAAGAACTTATCCCACATCTCACTAATCAAATTATTGATAGTTGAGGAATTAAGGTGACTGGGCAAGGACTGGGATTTGTTTCTGCTTTCGGCCGACATCCCCAGAGACCCCAAAGGAGATCCCGCTCTACCCACGGGAGAAGCAACATCTCACAGCGCGGAGGCGGGAATAGAAGGGGTTGCAGAAAAGAGAAAGACAGTGGAAGTCTCGTCCCCCCAACAACCAATACCCCGGAAAAGAGGCAGGCCAAGGAAGAACAGAGAGCCCGGGGAGGCCTGAGCTCCAAGCGAACTGCACGCCAAATCAGTTGTTGAGAAGTTATTCCTGCACGCTGTTCAGCTGGAACCTGGCGAAGGTTCAAGTTGAGAAATCTGCGACAGACAGAGAAGGTCGGATATTGAAAGTATGGATGTTCGTGAGCTGTCGCAACAGCTAAAGCAAGCGCAACTTGCTATTGTTGAGCTGTACCAGGAGAACAGGGAGTTGAGAAAGAAGTTAGCGGAAAGGACCGTCGAGACATTAGCATCACGGAGCCAAGAAGGGAATGAGAATTGGCTCAAGAGGCAGCTCAAAGAAGCACAAGACACAATCATCCAGCTGCGTGAAACACAAAGAATGTCAGAAGAGAAAATTGCGGAGCATTTCAAAAAATGTGGACCGGCCATAGAAAAAGTCCGCACAGCTCTAGCTAGTGCTTAAGTGAAGCTGAAGGGGAAGGAGGTCTTGCGAAAACAGGTAAAGAATCTAAAAAGGCGCAATTGATCCCTCAAAAAACACTTAGAAATTACGACTGCAAATAAGGCTAGAAACATAATTGATCCAATCCCGTTTTTATCTTTTTGAATGTGGCTCGAAATTCCTTTCTCCCCGTGTCCTGTTTCCTGTCGGGAAGTAAGGAATCTGATGTGTATCCGTGCGGCAGATATACGTCACGCAGATGCTAAAAACCCACCTGTCGCGAAGGACAAGTGTAGGCCGAACACAACAGTTTTGAAGAAATGCGCTGTCCCCTGACCATCGTTGCCATCTTGGAAACACAAGTGATAGTCCACAGTTACCCGCCACATGCATACCATAGCCATTGATCGTGCGACATCAATCAAAGCCGTTACACTGGGTTTCAGGGGTTTGACAAATTGCTCGATCATCCAGACGACCTTTCAAAGGAGAAGCGCCGACACATCACTTCTTAACGATGGGATCTTGTTGATGACCGAACCATCATGGCAAAGACGTCAGTTATTGCATGATTGGATACAGTCAAGTTTCTATTCTTAGTAAGTGCCATCTGAAGGATCACTAGGCAGAGAATAATCAGAGCCTAATTTCTAGGAGTAGTAGTTGTGGGGCATGACAGCCTAAGCGGCACATCATTTTCTATATATTGCATCTTTTCAATGTAAGCGAGGTTGGTTGGAAAAGTAATGTAGATAGTGACTGTTGAATGTAACTTCCGAACCTGATTGAAGTAAAATGCAAAGGTGCTGAGACTTTGATGAAAGGATTCTAATGGTGGTGGTTTGATGTATTTTGATCTCTCTTATGTACTTGTTTCCTGTGTTATGTATATCCATGTCTGTATTCTGTTTAAATCAGAACGTTTTATGAGTCTAGAATTCATCGCGCGGTGCTCTAGACTTCGCCATTTAGACGCCTGTGTTTTCTTCTAAGTAATTTAGAATTCATCTCCAATGGTGCTCTGAGTTACTTTATGTATTTTTCTCTCGCCACACACAACGACTTCGAACTGAAAGACCATTTCCTACTTAGCCTTTATCCTCTCAGGTTTTAGTCACCAAGTCATTTATTTCTCTTGTTTTCTGGAATTTGACTCCATGGCCCAAGGTTCTGTATTCTCTTGCCAATAGAACCATAAATATTGCACGAACGTGTTAAAACCTAACTGACAATTTAAAGCCATTATTTGTATAGAGACAAAGTCTCAGAGAGAGCCCTCTCTAGGTTGGAAAGGCTAGTTTCCGGCCTTAAAGTTGGTCTGTAGGTTACCTCTGTCATTCGTTTTCTCGGCCAAACGAATTTACCGAGTGCTAACAGGGGATACTTTGCTTGCCTTGCTTTTTCCAAGGCCATGCCTAACTCTTCTACCATGAGGATATATTGTGAGGTGGAGATTGGACACCCCTAATCACGGATCTATTTTTTAAACCTTGTTTTCTAATTATATTGAAAGGTGATTTGCTTTGATAAGCACTTTAGGTCATGTTGAAAAGACATGTCTAGATGAGTGATCCTTATTCCCTTCGAAAATGTTTTAATTTGCCATGTAAAATTTTATGCTTTTTCCTTAGTAGTTCCGCTCCCTATCAAGGATTAGGCAGTGGAAATTGCCTCCCTCTAGGTTGAAAATTGCCATGTTGTTTCATTCACATGGAAAGAAAGAAAAAAATTATATCAATGTCCACGATTGAATAAAGTGGGTCAATGGACCTTGAAATTACATCCCAATAAGATAGACAAAAACTAGGGTAGAGAAAGAACCCTAGGGATCGAAAAAGTGAAAAAGTGACTAAATAAGAAGATGCTAAAAAATGTGTTTGTAAACAATGTAAATAAAGCGAGAAGGGGGGTAAACCCAAGCTATATGACCCAAGTACATGTACAAATGACCTTTAAGGAATGTTGAAGACCAACCCCCCAAAGATTCAAGGCCAACAAATCGTCTCATTGATTGGTCTCTCTCTATGTGTGGATTGACAACATCTAATGGATGCTTAGTGCCCCTATTGTCTGTGAAGGGATAAAAGGAGGTGATCAACCTAGTAGAAGATGACAACCTCTCAGAGTCTCAGAGGATTATGGCCCAACATCTTTGATTGGGATAATAGAATTTAGGGAACCTTGAGTGTTTTTGTACAAACAATGGTACCTCCCTATATGTCATTGTTGATGATTGCAACGTCATGAGACATCCTCCAGGATACGTTCTCCTCTGTGACTGAGTTGAGTCGACTTGAGAGGGAGCCTAGTGTTGGGCATACCCACGTGATGGGGCATCGTTATCCTCTGTGTGAGAGTTGAGTCGTCCCCCAGTGGTTGGGACATCGTTTTCCTCTAGAGAGTTGAGTTGTCCCCCAGTGGTTGGGTGTGCCCATGTGATGGGTGTATCCTTCTCCTCTGTGTGAGAGTTGAGATGATGTGGTACTTTAGATGATTGTGTTGAGTATGACGTCCCTGTGGCTGAGCACAGGTGGACGTGTGGATCCCTTGCTATATTGTCTAAGTGTAAGATTTGCTTTTAACCCTAATTATGATGTAAAGGGTACAAGTTGGCCCCACCATGTAAAGATAATTAATATTGTAATTATTAATTATATTTATTATATTATTAAGTTGTACAGGTCGGCCCTATTGTGCCAATAGACACATCATTTGTTGTGATAAGTTTTGTATAAATAAAGGTGAATCCCCATTGAGG
>SNQJ01S0195813.1:0-17475 GCA_010110895.2 Picea sitchensis
TTAACTAATGAAATGTGTCCTAAGACACAGAGAGGAGATAGAATACATGTCCAGGGTCCCATATTCATCGGCCAGCTTGAACTTTGATGTATGCAATGGTTTAACAAGACCATGGTTACGTACATGCAAAGGGGAGATTGTTGGTTGTGGAGCCCGGACATGTTCCCCGATTTAGGAGGTCTTTACCACCGCGGTTTATACCCCATGAAGTATTTACACCCTAGAAGTATGTACACTCTTCCACGCTTGAGTGCGCAGAGGGGGTAAATTTCCTTCTGGTCCTGGGGCTATCCCTATTGGGGTCTGGGGCAAGCTGGGTCTTAACAGTGGGATTCGTGGGCTTAAACCCCTACAAAAATTGCCTTGTAAAGTATATTGTAATTTCAATCAGAACTGACCGCTCCATTATAAGGTCAGTCGTGATTCAAATTGCCAGAGATTATGTTAGGGTTTTTTCCTCAGAAGGCAACCCTTTATGAGGGAAATGTATTACGTTGGTTGTGGACCGGGATTATCTTCCCCGATTCGTGAGGTCTCCGCTGAAATTCGTTTATACCTCATGAAGTATTTTCACCCCAGAGGTATGTACACTCATCCACGCAGAGGAGTACAGAAGGGGGGTACCCTGGCTTCTTATCCTGGCCGGGCAGTTAAGTTCGCTTAAGCCCAAGAAATTTTTCATGTAAAAGAGCATTGTAATTTCATTAGAATCTGGACCGCTTCATTATAGGGTCGACATCTAATCCAGAGATTATGTTAGGTTTTTTCCCCTAGAAGACAACCTTCCCTTTATGGAGGGAAATGTATTACGGCTATGGATGATGGCGGAATATTGTATTCGGAAAGAGAGGAGATCACCGTGAGAGAAAGAAGAGGAAGTTACAATGGTTTTGCTGTAGGTTGTATCCCTTCATTTGTCGGATAACAATAAAGGAAGGACCCGGCAATTTCTCCGGTGGATGTATTCCACACTGGGTGAAATCCAATGTAAATCTGCGTCTCTTGTATTGTGTGTCTTCCGTTTTTTGTTTCTGCATTTGTTTTATTTTACCGGTTCCCGTCCCCGCTTTTTGCAAACAACCGGCATCTGAGCTGTGAAGGTAACTTGGCGTGAAAAGAGGGTTCCGGGTTCAAGTGGGAGCAATGTCTGAAGATGGAAAGTTTCGGGTCAAAAAATTTAACGGCCAAAAATACCGGTTATGGAAGATGATGAAGACTATTTATATCGTATGGATCTATTCCTACCATTGAGCCGAGTAGCAAAGAAGCCTACGCCATGAAGGATGAAGAATGGGATATTCTTTGATTTAAAGGCCTGTAACGATACGTACCGAGCCCGGCAGCCTGGCTTTCAAATACTCGAAAGAAAGTGATGTTCGCGTTTGATGGATCGGTTGGCCAAATTGCATGCGAAAACCCTCAACGTCAATGTTGCATTTCTAATGAAGATTATTTATCATGAAGATGTCTAAGGTGGTTTGCGCCAGGCATCATTTAAATGAATTTACCACTCTGCCATTGCTAATCAAATCCAAGATGTCAGAAAGTGGACTTTGATGATGAGGTTAGTTCTTCTCTAGTCTTGTACTCAATAGTTTAAAGTTGGAATGGCTTTGGTCATATCGTAGTTAACTCTGGCTTCATGGTTCAAATACTTTAAAATTTGATGATGTTGTTGGAAGGTCCTTAGTGAGGAAATGCACTAAACAATGTGTGAGACATCGGAAATGCTGCTGAACATGGGAGTATCCAGGGCGTTAATAAAAGGATAGAGGAAAGGCCCAGGAACACCGGAAATTCTAGGGAAGGGAAGATCCAAATCCGGACTTCAAGCATAGAGGCTAGAATTGTGGGAAGAAAGGACTCAGCAGCAGTATCACGAGTCTAAAAGAAACAAAGAGATACGTTAAGAGAAATCGAAGCAAATGTAACAGGATGTGTTTCATAAGATGCTTTGATTCTTTCTCAGATAATATTTCGAAATTCTCGGGTAGTATATTCAAGAGCTTCATTTTCATGCCACACCCCATAGAACACATTTTCTAGATTATGTTCAAGGTGATTTTGGATGTTCATTTTAGCATAATAAACCATGCAAAATTTGTTGGAACGGGAAAGGTAAAAAATAAAGAAACTAAATGGAAAACCAATGGTTGTTGAAAGAGGTAAACATGTTCCATCGTAAGAAAAATATGATTTCAAATGGCAAATGGCAAGGAAGGTTGTATATCCGCTACTACAGATAAGGTGTGGAAGGTCGTCAAAGGATCATCGGTGATAGCTAAAAGGAGAAGGTGTAGGTACATTGTATCTATGTATTGGTAATAATAACTCTTCTGGCATCTTGGCCTACAAAGAGTGGATACAACACTATGGTACCATTGTATCGGTGAGTGAGAAGGTGGCATGCGATCCTTCACAAAAATAAATTTAATGCCATCTGTTAAAATTGATTTCCGACTCTGTGGAGCATCAGGTTTATGGAAAACAAAAAGAGAGTCGATTTCAAAGTTGGAAAAGAAAAGAAGAATGAAAGGTTAGAGCTATGCATAAAGATGTATGGGGACCAAATCATTTCGCATCAATCTCTTGGTGGATCTCATTATTATGTTACTTTATTGATGATGCAACTAGAAAACTTGGGTTTATTGCATTCGGCCAAAAATATGATGTTTTTGATACTTTTAAGAAATGGAAAGCTCTTAGTTGAGAATGAGACAGAAAAGTTTGAAGCCGCCTCTGATCTGATAATGGAGGTGAATATCGCAGCAAGGGAGTTTGATGATTACCGCTCATACCATGGGATTCTTAGAGAGAAGACAAGCCTCCATGAACACCACAAGAAAATGGTGTGTCGAAAAGGATGAACAGGACAATCATGGAGGCGAGAGTATGAGATTGCATGTTGGTTTTCCCTACAATTTTGGGCGTATCGAGATATATCGTTGTTTACTTAATAAATAGAGGACCCTTCAAGCTCTTTTGATGGTAGAATTCTAGAGTGAGGAATGGACAGAAAAAGGTAAATATTCTTTTTTGAAAACTTCGGGTTGTGAAGCATTTGTCCATATTGATAAAGAAATAGAACAAAACTTGAAGAAAAATCCAAGAAATGTAACGTTCCATATTGATATGGTGTTAATGATTTTGGTTATCGCTATGGAATTAAGGAAAATAAAAATCATTAGGAGTAGAGATGTCAGCATTCAATGAGAAGGTCATGTACAAAGAATAGTTGTGGAAAGAAACGAAACAAAAAAACAAGAATATTACAAAGCATACCAGCACAATTAAAAGGAAATTCCAAAGGAACCCTGAAATCAAAATGTACAACAAGAGGGGCAGTAGAAGGTGTATCTCAAACACCGCAAGTGTTGTTAGAAGATTCACTGCCAAGTATACCCCTAATGATACTTCCTTCATTATATTATTTATTGTTGATCGACTCTGGTGAACTGTATCGTTAAGTGAAGGGGCAATGCGTAGACACCAAAAGCATGGAGCAAGGCATGAAAGAGGAAAATGGATTCTTTAGAAAATAACCGCACTTGGGATTTTGTCCGCGGGAAAAAGAGCATTGCGTAATAAATGGGTTTACAAGTGAAGGGAAGAAGCGATGGAGGAGGAAAGTGGTACAAGGCTAGACTTGCTGTAAAGGGCTCTGTAATAAAAGAAAGGTATGATTTTGATGAAATATTTTCTCTTGTTAAAATGACTTCACTCGAACTACTGGCACGACAGCTTGTAGGAGAGGCCAGGCGTAGTTTGAGCCGCGCTTCAAATCCAAGTTGCATCAGAGCTTCCCACCCATTGTCACCTCGGGATGGGGAGCTCTTCTATTCTAGGGGATGGCTGGCCCATGGAGACGCCCCTAGTAACTGGTTTCGAAGCGGGATTATAAGGGATAATGGTCATAAGGATTCCTTTCACTGACACGCTAAGAGTGAGATAGTCATGTGAGAAGATCTTCCACCTTGGATGGCACCTTATTCATGACAAGAAAACTAAAATGTACTGCTGCGGATAGTACTTCCGTGTCATTAATGACTATCTTCAACATATATAAGGAGTTAATGATTAAATGTAATTATTGACGGTCGATTACTAATAAAGATGCTATTTATAGAAATTCTTCACAAATACAAAATGTAAAGCGCATTCAATGTACAAATCAATCCTTGTTATCACACAATGCAATAAATAATCTTTCATACACCAATATTGTTGGCCACAGCAAAATTAGGCATCGCCACCTTTTATTAACAAAATAATTTGAGGACAATGAGTGGAACGCTTTCAAATAGGCTTATGAATTCAATCAACAACTCAAAGTCCAACCATGGCGGTGATGTCACAAACATTTTAGGGCCAAACAAGTTTTATCACAAACAAGTGTGACGGGCCACCTATTAGTATTTCTACTAGGGTTAGGTTAGCTAGTCAAAGAGGTGGACGCTTTTGACAAATCAACCAATGGAATTGCATTACAAAACCTCTATGGCTATAGGAAAGAGATGAGTCAGCCACAACCTTTGGTCCAAGCAAAGATTCAAATGAGGCAAGACGTCATCATCAAACTAGGGTTAGTCTTAGATGCTAGGTTAGTTAGGGTTTCAAATAAAAGGAGTTTTGAAAAGAGTGTTTTAAGCACAAAAGCTCAATGTTGTACTTCTAGACTAGTGCCTTGGGTTAATGGAGTCAAATGGAGAAATAATGGTTTGGAGTAATTTAAACCTAAGGACAAGAGGATTAGGTTTAATGGTGTCGCTATGGCAAGGCCACTCAAATTAAAACCCTAAGAAGAGAAGGCTTCTTTAGGTGTAGCTGCGCCCAGGGCCTAATGCTCCTTCTTTCCTTAAGACTCTCTCGCAAAACTGCTAGCTAATAAACACAAATCTATCTACCGGGGTGCTGTTGTTCAAAGACAAGGATTTTCAAAACCCTAGAAGCAAACCCTAGGTAAAATAAATTAGGCCTAGGACTTTTATTTCTTCAATTTTATGTTCAAAACTAACACAAGAAAAGAGAGAATCATTAGTGTAGCTATGGCTAGGTTAAACCTTATCTAATCAAATGGATAATAATATTTTACCATGGCGACATGAAGCCACAACCTACTTGTGTTGGTTCTAGTGGTTTTAATGATTGCTAAATAATAACAATTTACCATAAGTAAGCCCTACCTACAACCATTCAATAAAGAAGTTTTTCATGCAAATGTACTTATTAAATCAAGATGAAGCTTATCAAACCCTAGCTGTAAACCTTCCAATGATAACAGCACTACGCACATGCCAAAAAGATAATCCTCCAAGATGTAGCCAACCCAAAAAGACAAGAATAACCAAGATAAAGACTAGAAAGTATCTCTCACAAGAGAGCAAGTTGTGTTCTCACAAATGAGGCATATCCTCAATATATATATGATCTCTATGACCTTAATTAAAAATTAGGGTCATTAAAAACAACCGACAAGTACCGACTCTTTTCATTATTCAACACGTCACATTACACGCCTAAAATGCCAAAAGTGAGCTAAAATGGAGACGCCGTTTAAAGGGATTGTCTCCTTCGTGGCATAATCAACATCCAAGCGATAAAACGCTATCCTTCGGCCCTCCCTCAGCCATACGTGCCACAAGGTCCAAACACACCGCCACATCCTCCAGAAAACATCCAGCCCACTCCGGTGGCGTCCTGCCCATCAAAGTGTTATAACCCTAAATATCACGTGCTTTACCCCTGCGATCAGCCAATTAATGCCTCTTCCCAGCCGCAAAGTTTCTACGCTTCAGTGAATTTCAAACCCACTTAAAAACAAGCAACCCACTCTAACTAATCGGGCCGCATCCGGCCGTCCTTCATCGGTGATCGCCAGTATCCGCTACGGGCTAGCCTAAAATGTTCTCACAGTACCTAACAATGCAAAATCGTGAAGCCTCACCGAGACCTCAGGATTTTGTCGGGCTAACTAAAACTCTCTCGGCCATGCATGGCCGCGAGCTCGACTAAAACCCTAGCTCTTCCTAGCCTATAAAAGGAGGGGTAGGTACTAGTCAAAAGAGGAAAATTATAGTAAAGGAACTCTCTCTAAATTTATTGCCGCTTTGTCCTTAACCCCTTTACTTATTCTCAAGCTTTGTGGGAGAACCAAGAAGCAAAGCTAGCTTGAGGACAAAAGAAGAGGAAGAGCCTAGGATCATAATCGTGGAATCCAAGGACCGGCCTCGTAAATCATTGAAAGCCAGTGGAAGGAGTGCCAGCAGAAAAAGGACAAGAAACCTTTCAACTGAGGATCTACTTCAACCGTCCGGAAAAGGTTGGTTTATTCTTCTTTTGTATGCATGTGAAGAAAGGGGTTTCGATTCGCAGAAGGTCAAAAGTTAAGTCTTAAGGGTCATTTTCAAGGTGATAAGTTTAGAGAGCCCTAGCTTATTAGTCCGTAGGGTAGAATAATTCAACAAATGCACTGGCTACCCAATCGGGATATTTCTTTACCTTAAAGGTCCTTTGGTTTGGTGAAAGATTTTGGTAGTTTAAGAGAATTCAATTTCTGTTTCTTTGCTTATTCTTTGTTTTCTGTTAGTCGAAAGATATCAGAGAGCCTGGTCATTAATACAAGTTCTCTTTGACTGACACTCGACATTTTATTTTTCGACACACAGAGGTACTCATGTACCGCATTGGGCAAGGCTCGCATCACGGTAATCATTTAATCGTTTATATAGTATCGCCGTATCCATGCAAGCAGGGTGGTTTCGTTAGCGTAGTTTTCGTGAAGTTAAGAGGTGTTTCTCCCTCTTCCCGCCGGTTCATCTTCTCGTGGGCTTTCCGATCCCCGGTCTGGTTCGCGAAGTTGATTGTCTTGTTCTTCACCGCTTTTGCAAGTGTCAAGAATAGGATTTAACTTTAGTAAGATAGTTCTTGCCTGTGGGGTAGGCCAGCAGCTTGTCCCTAGTCCATATTCAAGGACTCCTCTGGTTCATCGTGAGTTATAGGACCCAAAGCCCCCCTTTCCTGTCCAAGTTTATCTTGGTAGTGGTAGGCCTGCTATTTCTTGCATTTGTTCTTCTTGGTTGAAAATTTCTTTGTTTTTCATATGATAGTAATCGTACTGCTGCGTGGACTCTCGGTTATCAATACCGTAGTTTCTTTTCGTGACTAGATTGCCTCGTGTTTGATTTTTCTTCTTTAAGCTTTTAATCATAATTACGATCAAAACTTAGAGCCGGATACCCTTTCCCTCGGTTTAGCGACGCTGCACCAAGAAATGACATGATGCAAATGCTGGTCATAGGGTAGCTTTTTCAAGCTTGGTAAATAACTCCCCGCTAGCAGAAGAGCTCCCTCTCGAGGTTTGGGGTTTGGACGACAAATCGTGCGTTGTTTTCCCCTTAGCTTGTGTTTGTTAGTTGATTTTGTTGATAAAAAAAGAGTCGTTCACTATGGTTTTAGCGCGGGAATTAGTGCGTTCTCGATTACTTTTCAGACTTCGGTGCTCCTCGATTCCTGCCATGCATCCGCTTTAAGCCGAAGTTTCTTTCCATCTCTTGGTTTTGATCTCGTCATCATTTTTCCTTGTTGTTGGATTTTACAACGAAATAAAAAAATACCTTTCATTTCCTTCTTGATTTGAAATTGGTTGTTGCATCGCGAACTAGGAAAGAAGTTCTTTACATAAGTTTTACAGTGCATGTCTAGCATAAGTAGCTCACGATCTGAAACCTCTTCATTTACTGCATAAAAATCTTAGTGAATCCGAAAAAGAAAAGAAGTTTTTTTCATAGAAAAGTTGTCGGTTTTGCATTTTAGAAAATTTTAGTTTCTAAGCATTTTCATTTTGCTTCGAAATCGCTTCTACACACCATTGGTTTCACTTTCGCACCTTGAGACTTCAAAAAATCCCACTAAAAGAAACGCTTTAATAAAATCGAATAGACTTTTCTTTTTGTAGTGTCCACAAACCAGTTTAGGGTTTTAGGGCCTTGAAATAGGTTGGAGAGTAATTCTCCAAGGCCACCCAAAACAAACGCTGGAGTCCGGCCATTTAGGGAGTGTGGTAGTCTAGTTACTTCGAAAACTATTCGTGACCCTCTAACACAGTGGGCTAAACATGAGGTCGCAGAAAGGAAAGGCACCGAGATAACCCTCCAAAGCCGGATCAACGCGGTGGAGAACACACATATGAGGATCTGCATGTATTCTATCGTTAGCATTTGCTACCTGAGCTCGCGGTCTCAACTGCTCGGGATCCCTACCGCCTTCCTAACACTTGCTCGATAACTTCGGACAAGTTTCGGCTTGATACCCCGCCATTGTGGTCTTCGACTTAACGACTCACCAGTTGTTCACGTGCTCGCAACCTAATTGCCTATCTTTCCCAGGAACATACACTGTGAATGCTGGGTATACCGCGGTACCTAGGGTGGATCTCTCGACCAACTTTGCGTAGTAGGACCCTGAGGGTGTCATTTGAGCTGCACTTAACGAAGGCACTCTGCAAAGTGTTGGTTGTGGTAACTTCGCTTCCTACTAATATTAGTGATTACTTGATATATCTTCTAGGGGCTTTATTTTACTGCGTGTTACTATTTGTTCATGTAAAATACCTTAGCGTGTCGTGAATTCTCTCACACCGCGGAGGATTCAGAGCTCCGCCAGCCACGAAGGCTTCTAGGCCTGCCACGCGATACCGATACCCCGCCACCATCGAGAGGCGTAAGATAGACCATCCGGGTCTTTCGGGCGAACCGGCTGATCCCGAACAAACCCCGGACGGATCAGCCACCAATCTTGGATCTGTTAAACCATTCACCGGCATTTTGGGCCGGAAGTCGTTATTTCATTGAATCTTACTTTAACGACTATTTTCGCCAACCGCTTATGGAACCAATCGCTTTCAATCAATTTCTCCATTCGCCATCGTCACGTAGTTTCTCCTAATATAATGTCGGCTGTCCCGACCACCATATTCAGCCTAACTTTCGCCGCAGCAGTGGACTGACCTCATCTCTTGTGGCGGCCATAAAACCCCTTTACATCTAGTGCGACAGCGCTTCCGCTTACACGGATGCCTAGTTCGCATCGCTCCTCAAGACTCAATACCTTCTGGTCTATATTTCTACGTACTTGGTCCGGGGCGTGAAGCTCAAATGCTTCTCTCAGTTAACCCGGGGCACCTATGCCCTTTTCAACGGCTTCACGTACGGAGGTCATCTCCTCCTTCGCCCCGCCTATGGTCCGGTGACGTCAGATCGCCGGACAACCCCAAGACACAAGTTTACTCGAGCTGGAGTCAAGGGACAACTACAAGAAACTTTGCCGCAGGGTCCGCCACCGTCATTTGAACGGTATTTTGGTAATAAAGACACCGTAATAATCGAAGCTTCCCAACGTGGGCACTCCTATTTTGACAAATAACCGGTATGGTACTATTCCTCAATGGGGCACATTTACCCTCGACCTTGGAACTCGTGATGGATCCAATCCCGCCACTGAATGTCAGTTCGCGTAACGCTAATCAATGGAACCCCGGGCATGCCTCTATGCCTCTCCCCATAGTACCGACATGGAATAATCCTTCCAAAGTCATAAAGACACAATGAATGCCCAAAATCCCATGTCCTTCATGGAATCAACAAATGATGTCTCCTCAAATGCAAAACCATTATTACCGTCAAGGCCAAGGTTTCTTACCCAAACCCCGCCAAGAACTCAACTTTTCCTCGGCAACCTCGGTGTCGGGCCAAACCCTGTGACCTTTCTATCTCCGGCTACCACAATGTACCAAACTACCTTTTCTGCGCAACTTTTCTTTACACTTGCTCTGGATTAACACTCTGCTTGTTAAATGATCCCATCTCAATAATTTATCCGCTGGCCTCCTATGCCGACAAAGTTACCTTCTGACATCCCAAAGTTCAAGTTAAACCCAACGAAGATCCCGGGATCACGCGACTTCACTTTTCACTCTATGGTGCTCATCCAACTCATTGAAAGATGACTCCGCATTAGCCATGCATTGTTTCAAACGCGACTTTATCTGGCGTCGCCAAAATGGTACATAGAACTTGATCGCTCACGATATTCATTAACCGGCTATGGTTTCTCTTAACCATTTCCAAGCATTCTAGAGATAATGCATCAATAATAAAAATGCTGTAGCCAATTTCAACAGCATCGCCAAAAGACCATATATCTCTGATCATATTGTAGAGTGGCAACCGAAGAGTCTTATCAGTAATTCATCCCTCCAACATTCCCTCGCTGAGTGGTTCCCAAGTCTTTAGTTCAAGAAGCATCCAAAGACGTCAGAACTCGTGGGTCTTCTCCTCGAGGAAGAAGCCATTATGAGAAGCTCAGCTTTTGAGTTTATCTCCATTCTCAACGTCTATTGTGTACGAACATCCCACGGATGCAATTCACTCTATCACTCTCGACAAACCGACAGTAGAGGCGGGACTCCCCATGCCGATGGTATTGTTATTCGCATAAATCTGTTCACAGCAATTGACAAACAATTGCAAAGAAGTATTTGATAATAACACTTCCGGCCCGCATTCTTTCAGTCAGCCTCCTACTCAAACGGGCTGGAAGTACACTCCGGCCCAAACCCGTGGTTAACCCAAAGGCCAACCAACAAAATTCGGAGGGGAAGAAAGAACAACGTAAGAAGGGTAAGGATAAAACCAATAATGATAAGGTCAGCGAGGGCAAATTCACGTAAAAGAGAAAGGCGAAAGGTCCCGCAATATTGCGAAGATCACCCAACTCATTTATGCCCTCGACTTCTGCAGAGGCCCGTGGTTTGTCACGCTAAAGAACGCCAGTCGCGGTTGATCAATCCCTTTCAAAGATGGGAAGAATTCAACTCAAGCCTTCGGCGAAAGGCCGTAGGGCGTTTGAAACTGTCCTCCCTAAAATGCTTCATCTTCCGCGAACGAATACATGATGAAAAGTGACGCTTTCATCGCAACTAGAGGTCATGACTATAGCAAGCAAAACGCCTTTGATAAGGGAAAAGAAGATGAAATCCCACATCTTCCTCTCCAGATCGAGAATACGTTGGGTGAAACAATGACTTTCATCCCCAAAGGTGCATTTAAGAATTATTCTCATAATCCAAATGCAATGGCTGCCCAGAACTACTATGTGGTTGAAGATTTATCACAAAACCCTTTTGCGATGTTTTCTTTGGAGGTCGTCCAAAGTTTCCTTGCTCAGAGGAAAGACTTGTTGATTTCTTTGGGCTCTTCTGAGACTTGTAACCCGTGAACGATCATGTTAGATATGACTGACTTGAAACCTCGCTTTCCTTACCACGCCGCTTCGTGATAGTAGTGTGGTCAACTTCTATGAAAACCTTTTTTACACGAACATTTTCCGCATCTATGGTAGACGAGGGCGCCTAACGCGCGTCATGTCGCTATCCTGCTGGAAGGTTATTGGTCAACTCCGAAGTTGTCTCCGCCACCTTACTCTCTCAATCGCTGCTCGACATGGTCGCTCTTTCCTAATCGCATCCCTTCTTTCCCCGCGGCGCTTGGGAAGAACTGCAGCGCCAAGTAGAGGTAGTAGATGCCCCATCGACATAACTTTCATTGGTCGTAGTTGGACTTATTCTACGCAAGCGGTGGTCGCTACAGTTTTCCGCGCCTTATTGTTTCCACATGAAGACAGGATAGTGACCACATCGACCGCTATCCTTCTCTACCGACTCCAAAATTTCTTGGGGCATCCACTGCCTCTTTAGTAGATAATCCCTGCCGTGTCGCTAACGAGTTATTTGTGCCCCATCTTTGATGGGTACTTTCGATTATCCACCTCCTCAAGGCGATGTTTTATATCGACTCACCACAAGCTGAGATTTTCCATGTCTCGCCGTTCAAGCATCGCACTTACTTTAGTGATCCATGGATTTCGACTCCTTCCCCATCGACACGATGGATGCTAGTGGCATGCAGCATGTTCAGCCTTGCCCAGCGTAGCGTGATTCTATGGTGCAACAGTTTCAAATTTACTCCTGATCCGATTCCCTCACAAGAATTGGATCCACTTCTTGAGCCTATCTTGGCTCAGGGTTCTCTCGCTAACTTTGATTTGTTAGACTTAGTCTTACTTTCTGATGAAGCAGTAATCAAAGTAATAACTATTCTGGACAAACCTTCGGAAGATCTTCATCATAGATCATACTTCCTCCGAAAGTTAAGCAGAATCGGTGGCGGAGAATTCTCTATCACCATGACGGGAGATAAGCCTTTGTCCCATTAACCTCTTAGCTGGAGAGCGTATGTGATGTTACGCCGAGGGAAACATGGCTAATTAATAACCGAACGATGCCTATCAATATCTCCCCGCGACTTCTATGGAGAATGTCTTCGCTTGGAGCGATTGCTCCGGAGATCTCGTGATTTACACCGAAGTTTGTGAAAGAATTCTCACATGTTTTGCCCCGGGTTCCTACTTGGCGTGATCAGCATCGACCCTCAAAGTGTCGACATCATGGGCTACCTTTTTGTTCTTCAAGCTCACTTTAAGACCCAAAACAAACATCCGGACGACCGTGATTTATGCTTTTCGACCAACCGACACTGGAGTATGTAACCATTATGGAGTCTTCTTAAGCCCTTTCTTTAATTCTTCTTAAAGATGAAAAGGCTGCCGAGTGACCCTTGTTTCACACTCGCTAAACCGGGTCCAAGAACATTCCTTAAATGGAGTCTTTGCCCTTTCGCACTTCTTTAAAGATGAAGGTTGCCGAAAGTGACCTTGTTTCTTCACACTCAAGCAAAACCGGGTCCAAGAACATTCCTAAACGTCTCCTCTTTAAGCCCTTTTCGCACTTTTAAACATGAAAAGATTGCCGAAGCGCATCTTGTGACACGCCACGCCGTTAAATCAAATTTGAAGTCACGCCTGTCTCTAAGCGCAGAAGTTTTACCCTCTTTCAACCGGACTAACCCATTTAATAAAGGAGCTTCATCTAATTCCATTCTTTAGAAGAGTATCCTCAAAAATTTTTATTCCTTTTCGTAAATTCAGGACTAAATCTACTAAAAGAAACCCCCCGAGTCCATAGTTAAGCTCTTTTCGTGACTCTAAAATTGAAAAGAAATCGCCGAAAGTGACCTTTAATTCTTTCACACTCGCAAACTAGCCCGTATTAAACATTTCGACGGAGTCCATAGTTGCTTTTTCACTCTTTAAAATTGAAAAATAGCCGAGTAATATTGTCCTTGTCGCTACACCTGCTAAAATGGTTTGAATTGACGGGTTGGTGCTAGTTTATCCCTTTTCGAGCCAACTAGACTATTGACCTAAAAGGTACCTCAATGGAGTTTTCTTTATTTCTTCGCCTCAAAATGAAAAATCACCGAAGCTTCTTTGGGCTTGTTAAAATTAAGCATCGAAGGACGTTACCATTGTGTGTTCTATCAACCGCATGTGCATCCTTTTACCCATCGCCTCTAAGTAGAATGCTTTATGCCTCAAGGCTAACACCTTTTTGGCTGGAGGATTTTTTCCGGTATCTTTCCCTAGAACATCGGGCCTTGTCCTTGCGGCTCGAACTTGTATGTTTGCGATCCTCGCTCCTCCTCAGAACGTAATATTCTTTCATATTCTTTTCCATACATTCAAAAGAACAAAAAATCAAATATACCCCCAAAAGAGAAAAAGTATTTTCTTCGCTGGCGATTATGAGTCGCCTCTTGGATAAAGCAATATCCGTCTGCTTGATGCATCGTGACTATGGGATGTGCATTTCCACCTTAGGAAGCTTTGCTCTCTATATACAGTTGTGTCCTCCACTGTTTAGCTACTCTTCCAAACATATGGAGAGTTGCCTTGCCTCGGCTCAGAGACTTATGATTAATAGATATGCCGCCTAAGTCTTATCACTTGTCGTGCTATTGTCCAAGCGTGGGAGTTTGTTACTTAGCCCGAGCTCTACCACTCGGCACATGTCTCTTTGTCCGGCATACCCCACTATCCTTAACGCCCAATCAAGTCTTTGTTCGGAATCATCAAGCCTTCAATCCCATCATCAAGATTATCAAAGTCCGTGAACGACGAAGTCAGTCAAGACCTCCTGGTAGCGCAACAGACACCATATTACACCTCTAACCAGTTTAGAAGATTTTAGTTGTTGCTCGAGCTCAAGAAAAGCCATCAGCCAAATCACTGAGAGATGGTGATACTTTCTTTGTATATCTTTCCGATTTCGAGATGTAGCTTCGCTGTGTATTTTTCGTGGCTAATATTTATTGTTATTTGACATGGATATACAAGGTATTTGATTGGTAGCCATGCTGCTTATTTTATCCCCGAAAGCATGGTATGCCCGTTCACGGCGGAGACATTTGATATTTTTATGTGCGACTTCCGCATTCCCCGCCGATTTCGCTCACTTATTCAGCCAGACACACAGACTGCAAAGAATCGGTAATGAGTTTCGCCATCGATGCTCTTCTCCTCGACTCCTCACACATTAGGGGCATCTGCTATAACCCTAAATGCACCACATACAGTTTACCCCGCATCAGCCAACTCATGCCTCTTTCCTAGCCAAAGCCACAGTCGAGTAATTCCTCAAAACCACTTAAAACAAGCAACCCGCCCCCTAACCTCTCAAGGCAAGTATCCGCCGGGTTCTATCGCGATAAGTGTATCCACGCAAGCAATTAAACACCAGTACCTACCAATGCAGTAAAAATCGTGGAAGTCAGCCGAGACCGGCTTTTGTCAAGCACTCCGAACTCTCCGCCATGCATGGTCGAGAGTTCGACTAAACCCTAGCTCTTCCTAGCCTATAAAAGGAGGGTAGGGGTACCTAGTCAAAAGAGGAAAATTATAGTAAAGGAACTCTACCAAATTACCAAGCCAGTTTTGTCCCAACCCTTTAGCTTTGCCTCAATCTTTATGAGAAACTCAAGAAGCAGTAGTTGGAGGATAAAAAAGAAGAGGAAGAGCCCATGATCAGAATCGGAATCCAAGTGGATCGCGCCTCTAAATCGCTGGAAGTTTTGTGGAAGGAGAAGCAGCAGTAAAAGGACAAGAAACTCAACGGAGGATCTTCCATCCGAAAGGTTGGTTTATTCTTCTTGTATGCATGTGAAGAAAGGTGTTCGGGACGTAGAAGGTCAAAAGTTAAGTCTTAAGGGTCATTTTCAAGGTGAGCAAGTTTAGAGCCCTAGACATAGTCCTGTGAGGGTGAATAACGTAAAACAGTGCCATCATACCACCCGCATGGGCTGATCCCCCCATAGGTCAACACCGCCAAACGCCCCGATGAGGGTGTCCTTCTTCTTCATGCAAGGGGCTTGCCCACTCGTCTTCCTCTTCCATCCCAAAGAACCATTATCCGATGGGCTCTTCAAAATTCCATGGAGGTCCGAAGCCATCATCTCCCATGCAACGATCCTATGGTACCGGCTGCAATGTGCATGGTCCTCGGTGCACATCAAAGACTACACCTCCATGGGCTCATCAGCCCTAAACATCATAGCAATGTAAATCATATTTCATCATTAAAGTTATCAAACATATGCATGAAATCCCAACAAATCATCTAAGAGCTCAAAGACATTACATAGATCTTACTATACAAAGCTAAGGGAACCAACAAGACAACCTATTGGGCTAATACCCACTACACATGGAGAGTACCCCAAAGGATCATTCAAGCCATGTGTAATGTGGTGATATGGTTTTAGGGATGTCCGTGGGGCCATAGTAAGACCAAGGGTTGGTTTTGTCTGCGGGTGCCTCGTAGGAGGCTGCAGCTTGTACCTCACCATGGATGCATTTTTCCAAGCCCCTTTATTGCCTTATCTTCTTTTATTTATTTTTTACCACAAACTCCTCACTCAGAGAAATTTCGGCTTGGTGGCTTGCGCCCATTGCTACCCACCAGTATCTTCACAGGAATGAGAAGGCCCAACGCGATGAGACCCCTTTCCTTTGGCCATGAAAACAAAGGTCACCTACCGGTTTGGTGACCCGATAGTGGCAATTTCATACCGCTAAATACCAATGAACAAAATGGGCCGGCTCGTAATGAGACTTCCCATCCTCTTTGGTTAGTCTTGCATTTATCATTATCATTTTCTTAGGGTCCCTTAGTTTCTTATCGAGAGGGATTTTATTGCCTTCTCGGGATCCCCTCGGCTAAGCATCTCTAGGTTTTCATTTCCTATGGCTTCTTTATCTTTTACCACCGCTTACTCCCCGGCCTTTAGTCAGCCCCTTCCATTACAAGACAAAATGTACCGAGAGGTCATCCTATCGGCTGCATCAAGGGAAAGGGATGGATGAGCTGTGGTATAAGATGTAAAAGTGATAATATGGTGGGGAGCAGACGATGGCTCTACAACTCTTGGTGCATAACCAAAACCCATGAATACTCCAGCTTGCTAAATTACCTCCCATCAATCACCCCCAACAATGGTCAAGGGATTAGTGTAAGATCCAAGTAGTCATCCTAAATGAAAGGAACTTAATGCATATATAAGAAGGTTATAATAATCAAATATGACATACCATGATACTGACCCACCACCTCATGGAGCAAGAGTCCTCTCCCAATGCAAGCACGGCCTAGTGATGGAAACCGCCATCGCCGACAGACAAGTCCGGGCTGAAGAGAAAGATGGCCCCTCCGTGTAATATGCTCAAGTCGATATGGCTATCGATACTCCGTGTATAGGACCTATGGGCCTCATGACATGATCTCCTAGTCCCCATATCGTGATAACATCCGGCTCTAACTCGAGGGACATAAAGCAACCCAGATGCGATGAGAACCTCAACAATCTATGAGGTAACCCGCGGACTCCGTCTTCACACTTTGACAAAAGGCATCAATGAATAAAAGATTCGGGTGGTATACACCCTCAGAAAGCAATAGCATATACATGGTAACTGTGCATACAAGGTAAGTAAATGTGCATATAAGGTAGCAAAACAAAACAAACAAGATGCATACATAATAGAGACAAACAATGCGGTATAATACACGGAAGTGGTTACTTACCCGCATGATCATGTGTCCGAAGGATAGTAACGCTTTAAATGCAAACCGTTCACTGGTAACTTCAAAATTCCTCCTTCCATCGCTTCCGTGTTGAAAGAGTTTATACCGACAACTTCTAATTTTGTATACCCTGTATATCACAATTTTTGCATACCTCGCCTTCTTTTCTTTTGTCCCACAATAGTACAATATCTCCTTCAACGAAACTTCTGCTTTTGGTTTTGTGGTCAAAGGTACTCTTTACTTTACTTTGGTTCTTTACCATCTGACCCAAAGCATTTCTTCGAGTTTCGTTTAATTCTATCAACTGGTTTATTCTCCCTGGATTTGCCTTCTTCATCCGTCATAATCGTTGTACAAATCGGAGAATGGGAATCTAGAGATTTACCGAGAGTTTTGCTTCAAGTCCATATACCACCGAAGGGGTTTTTCCCTCGCGGCGC
>SNQJ01S0195814.1:6879-23505 GCA_010110895.2 Picea sitchensis
CAATCGATTATCGAAAAATGACCCTCCATGCTCTTTAAATAGAGATCATGGACCAATTGGTGTTAAGTCACAGATCAATGTAACCGTTAAGATGGAGGAGAATATGAACCCTCAAATCACTCCATGTCGGGAACATATCGTGGCCGTCGAATTTCCTAACTACAAATCCATACTACTGCATACTAAAGAAACACACTTTTACCTAACGACACATTAAACCAAATAGATCTTAACTAACTTCTAAGTATCTAAATATCCGAACACTTAGACACAAACATTGCATTCTAAGTCAATACAAAAATCAAACAACTTAATATATATAAGTACAAGGTTTTTTACACAGTGTATGCATTTCTTTTTATATCCAAATGTCTATAGTTTAACAAGATAGTTATCCATACAATGGATACCATGGATTCTAGGAAAAAATCATATAATTATCCATGTAATAGAACCATGGATTCAGGGAAAAAGGCCTACCACACAACACAATTACAACGACAATACTCTTCCACTTGAAGCATGAGTCAAATGCAATCTGCCATATTTTGAGCTACATTCATTTGATTTATATAAATTAAATAAGAAATACCATCAAACACATAAATCTAAGGAGTTGAAGCACGAATCAAATGCAATCTGCCATATTTTGAGCTAAATAATAAATATTAATAAGAAATACCATCAAACACATAAATCTAAGGTCAATGTTATGTCAGATAATTAAAATTTGATATAATTAGAATCACACATTCTTTCTTGAAAACGGACATTGTTATACCAACTTTATTTTGTATTTTCTTCAGCAATATACATGTTTCATTCATTCTCTAGGTATCGCCTCTGCAATGCGGGTTGTTAGGATAAAGTTATTATGTACTATCAGTTATCGCGTTCTATTCATTCATTCTGCAGGTGTCGGGTTGTTATGATAAAGTTATTCTGTACTATCTGGTATCGCGTTCATTCATTCATTGAATTGTTCTGCTTTCATGCTTTTCAGGATCTTCCAAACAAGAAACTTCCAAAGGATCTGGAGTGTTTACCGTCCACAAATTCTAGAAAAATGTACGAGGCTACCCAAAGCCGTGGAAGCAATAGCAACGTCAATGGCATAAGTGACGAGGACGCCTACTCACTTAGAGACCTTGAGGCGCTTAGATAAAGCAGCCATCATAAATGACCACGTTATGCCCACTCTCAGGTCGTTACAGCGCTTTTCTTTATAATCTCCAAGCTTGTTTCCTTTACTTTGCTTCCTTTCCTTCAGATACTGCAATAAATTCAGAGTATTTAGTCTATGCATGGCTCGCTAGTTTTAGAGAACTTGTTTCTGGGGGAGCACAGGCAGTAGATGTAGCATGGATATTCATCGAGCAAACAGTTGATCGATGTGCAATACAAGCTTCGCGGGTCAGCGGGGATGGGCGGGTAAAGAGTTGTCTAATGCAAGATTTTTTTCATATATTAGCTCTTTCAGAATCTGAAAAGGAAGCTAAATGTTTTTTAAAGCATGGAGAAGCATTGAACGAATTCCAAGAATGCAAGGACGCAAGAAGAGTTTCATTGATTAATACTGTTAGCTCTCAAAATTACCAGTATATTTTGAAGAGCGTCCTTACATATTTATGCTTAAATTGTCAAACTCCTTTGAACGTTTGATTATGCCATGATCCTCATATCTTTCATCGAGTCTTGATAAACCTTCTTCGACCACTTCTGCCCAGAAATCTTTGGGTTTTACCCTCTGGACTGAAATACACAAATACGAATAAATTGTTATTTCTTCTCCAAAAACCCTAAATTAGGGTAATATGCACCAAATGTTGGAGAATGGTGAGAATGCCAAAATTTACATATCAAGCCCATTTAGCCAAAGTTCTGGTCCACATGTCACAACATAAATCCATACAAAGCCACATCAAAATTACATACCTAATTCTCATGCTAAGTTTAAGGTCGAAGCCACATCCTAAGTCATCACACTACATGTACTCTAGTCTATTAACCAAGTCATAAACTAAGCCAAACTTTCAAGCCATGATTCAAGCGATAACCATCTATCCTTAGCTTAGCGCACCAAGTCATTAGTCATATCACAATCCACGAGTCAAGGTTATATGTCAAAATCCAAGCCACCAGTCTTACCTACATGTGCTAGTTGTGCATGCAACTTCAAAGCTATGAGTCAAGCCACAGGTTAAGATTGAGTAGCCACGAGTCAAACCCCAATTCAAGACAAGTCATACTCCATATCAGCTTCAAAATTTCATTTGCCTCTGTCAAGTACCTGAGATCGCTGGTCTCTTGCGCCAAGCTAAATCGATGATACATATGCCCGATTTTGCAAGCAAAGAATGCATGTGCAATATAGCTGCGTGTTGGAGTTTTTGACAGGTCGAACATCGAATTGAAAGATACAGATTTTCAAAAGAACACAGAGAGCAAAGAATCTTTATACCAGCTGCCAGTTAAAGCTACAACGATTGAAGTTTATTGCTCTGAGTAAATAGAACGAAACGCCAAGATCTTGCAGGTTCAAAGGGTTTCAACGCTTTTATAACAAGTTTTTGAAGATTGGTTATGGCGTTACATGGTTATAAGGCAGGAAGGCTTTTTCTTTTTTCAGATGATTTTTTACCAAAACTTTGCTGCTGATCAAAATGAATCAGATAGCATTGGTGATTTCCAGGTTTTGAATATAGAAAGCTTTGATTTCAGAAAGAAGATAGTTGCTTGTATATCTTGAAAGCTTCAACCTTCTTCATACATATAAAACATCACAGAAAGTTTTCTAACAGAGGTGTTTGCTAATTGCTAGTATGCTCACAATTGACAGCATCAGGAATAATTCCAAGTTAAGTGTCACGACTCTGGTCTAAACGCTCCTTCTAAATAGATATGGTTTGCCATCTGCACTGAGATTGTACTGGACTCCATCACCCAATGAGAGCACCCATGGTTTAAGTAAAACTACTCAGTACTCTTTTTCTGCATAAATGACATTTAAGAGAGCAAGGAGTCTTGGAACAGTTGTCATTACATTGTAGTCTTCCAATATGGAGCTGTTGTATTGTTCAACATTGCTGGTATTGAAGAAGATGATATCTCTACAGGTTTTGTATTGTTTTCTATTTCAAAATCAATTTGTGCAGTGCTGGAGTTTATTGCTCAGTTGCAGATATTGGAACAACTGGAACAATACATTTTTTTAAGCAAAGATATGAACTACAACTGTCAAAGTATCAACATAACAAGTCATCATCAGTTAAAGAAAAAGAATCCTACAAGTAGTTGGGTTCTACATCTAGCCTATATTCTGTTTTTCTTGCTTGGAAGAATGAAAAACATGGACATGAAGACCTGGTTAACAAACTCATTCCACATGCTGAAATAACTCATGTGGAAAATGTTGTTCTTGATGACACAGATGAAATATTTCTAGGAGTAGAAGTTTTTCAGACATTTTATCCTTATAGATTCTGTGCAGGGTAGAAATGCATTTAGTCACAAACATTTTGACTATGAGAGCTTCAATGGAGGAAAGATCTCTGGAAGTGGCTCAATAATGACAGGTTGTTGTAAATTTGCAGGGAGATCAATCAAATAAACAATGATTTTTTATTTTGAATACGAAAGGTTTTCCTTTTTTATTAAAAGATTTCACAGCTGGTGAAACCGCAGAGTAAGAATTTTGAAGATTTGAGCTCGAACAGAGCGGTTTTGGGGTGATTTAAAGGATAAGAGGGTATCAAAAAGATTATTCACCAAATTATAAAATATTCAATTTCAAAGATTTGGGGAGATTTTGGAGGTGAATCCTTAATTGGTCAACTAAAGCTTTGTTCACAGCTGTTGAAAGTTTTCCAACTACTGAAGACATGTGTCCTTTCCTCCATGACACATCAGAGACATAACAATGATGAAGACCAGATGTCGAAGACAAACTTTGAAGACAGTTCGATTCATAGGAACTAGTTCTTAGTTATCCTATTGTATTTAGTTTTGTTTTTTGTTTTCTATATTTAGAAATCCAGATCCATTTTTCAGGGATCTGAGATCTATTGTAAAGGCTATAAAGCCACAAACTGTTGATGAACCAGGGGTTCGATTTTGGATACAGGAACTATACCTTTGTAATAGACTTTTCATATGATAATACAGATCACAAGTTTCTCTCTCTATTAATGTCAGATTTCCACCCTTCTTCTGTACTCTTATTCAAGTTGTTTTAACTGCAAAATGATTGTCATTTCATTAGTCAATTCATAACTTGATTAATAGTTTCTTACATTTTTTATTAAACCCATCATTGTGTATCTGGTTTATAAGCATTGTCTTCTTCACCTACTTAAAGCTATTATCTGATTATTGATCTTTGAGGGCATTGGTTTATTTGATTATTCATTTTAACTGTCTAGATACCATATTGTAGTTGATTTATCCCATTGATCCACACATACAAAAACACAAAAACAAGTTTACTTTAAGTTACCAAGAATCTTTGATTTACAACCTCAAAGAGTTTCTTGGAGTGATAACAAATTGGCGTCGTTGTCGGGGACAGGAGATTGAAGCTCAGCTTTCCTGGAAGACAACACAGACCCAGCTTTAATGATACACAAAGTATGGATATTATTTCGGTTGTAATCATCTATCTGGCGACTCCATGAAGGACGGATCTATTGACGACTCCACTGGTATGAAATGAATCAGATCTTAGCAAAGAGGTATTCTTTCTGTGATTTCTCAAAGATTGTTGGTTTCCCTAATCTAGTGCCTACTAGAGATGAGCGGGAACGTAGTATTCCCAGATTTCTAGGAGAAGAGTGGGAAGTGCCAACTAAACACTTGCTGGATTTTCATGACTTTATTCATCGGATTGAAATTGTACATGAGGATGTTCAAATTAAGTTTTTCAGGTATTCATTAGAGGGATTTGCTCTTGACTGGTGTTGGTCTCTTCCAAGTGCAAGTATCAACTCTTTAGCAGATTTTCATGTTGTTTTTCATGTGTTTTGTAAAGACCAAATTTCAAATGACCTTCTCTATTCCGAGTGTTGTCATGAATTCCATCTTTTGAATAAGGAATTAGATACTCATGAAGAGTATGTTGCTCATCATTATGATTGAGAGATTACTGATCCATACTATGATAACCTTAGTGATGCTTTTGACATTATACCAAATGCATCTATTGTCTTAGATTGTCAGAAAGATCATATTTTTCCCTTGGAAAACTTGAAAAATGATGAGCAGATTGACATATTAGCATAAGACAATTTTAGATCTATAGAAAATACTAAGGGCAGCCCTCAGCTTTCAATTTTGTAGACAAAGGGGATTTACAACAGACATGGAGAGGAAGATGATGAGCAGAAGGGTGTAGACCAGCAGTCCATCCTATATGTTTCTCCAACAGATCTCGGGCAGCCTACATTCAAAAGTGAGATCAGTAAAGGCAACCTGAAACAACATTTCATTTTTTAGTTGGAATAGCAGCAAGGAGAGGTATTTAATTGTGACTTTGATGACCCTATTACTGACTATTTGGATTCTATAAGAAACATAAATGTCCAAATACTTTTTTCAGATGAAAGTGGGCTCTGTCATCATTTTAAATTACATTTTTGCATGATATGGTTTCCTATATTGTTCGGGTCAAGATCAAGTATGATATTAGCAAGTCAATTACTTTCTTGGTTGCATTGAAAAATTAGTTTTACTTGATCAAACTGCCTCTACTGGTTAGTGTAGGAGTAGGCATAAGAATAAGATCTTCATACGAGCAGGTAGATTGCTATTAGTTTTCTTCAATAAGCATGTAGACTACAGGCAGGCTACATGCAAGCTACAGGTTTATAGAGGATCAGTTATAAAGGCCAAGTGACTCCATAGCCCAATGGTAAAGGTGGCTGGAACTACTAGGTTCTTGGTGCCTCACAGGGAGGTCTCCATCCCAGCTGGAGCCAGATGTTAGCTCTCAAAATTACCAGTATATTTTGAAGAGCGTATTTACATATTTATGCTTAAATTGTCAAACTCCTTTGAACGTTTGATTATGCCATGATCCTCATATCTTTCAACGAGTCTTGACAAACCTTATTCGACCACTTATGCTTAGAAATCTTTCGATTTTACCCTCTGGACCTGCAATACACAAATACGAATAAATTGTTATTTCTTCTCCAAAAACCCTAAATCAGGGTAATATGCACCAAATGTTGGAGAATGGTGAGAATGTCAAAATTTACATATCAAGCGCATTTAGCCAAAGTTCTGGTCCACATGTCAAAACATAATTCCATACAAATCCACATCAAAGTTACATACCTAATTCGCATGCTCAGTCTAAGGTCAAAGTCACATCCGAAGTCATCACACTACATGTACTCTAGTCTATCAACCAAGTCATAAACTAAGCCAAACTTTCAAGCGATAACCATCTATCCTTAGCCTAGTGCACCAAGTCATTAGTCATATCACAATCCATAAGTCAAGGTTATATGTCAAAATCCAAGCCACCAGTTTTACCTACATGTGCTAGCTGTGCATGCAACTTCAAAGCTATGAGTCAAGCCACAAGTTAAGATTGAGTAGCCACGAGTCAAGCCTCAATTCAAGACAAGTCATACTCCATATCAACCTAGCATTTCACTTGCCTCTATCAAGTACCTGAGATCGCTGGTCTCTTGCACCAAGCTAAATCGATGATACATATGCCTGATTTTGCAAGCAAAGAATGCATGTGCAGTATAGCTCCATGTTCGATTTTTTGACAAGTGAAACATCGAATGGAAAGATACAAGTTTTCAAAAGAACACACAGAGAAAAGAATCTTTATGCCAACTGCTAGTTAAAGCTACAACGATTGAAGTTTATTGCTTTGAGTAAATAGAATGAAACGCCAAGATCTTGTAGGTTCAAAGGGTTTCAACACTTTCATAACACATTTTTGAAGATTGGTTATGGTGTTACATGGTTATAAGGCAGGAAGGCTTTTTCCTTTTTCAGATGATTTTTTACCAAAACTTTGCTGTTGTTCAAAATGAATCAGATCGCAATGGTGATTTCCAGGTTTTGAATATAGAAAGCTTTGATTTAAGAAAGAAGATAGCTTCTTGTATATCTTGAAAGCTTCACCTTCTTCATACATATACAACATCATAGAAATTTTTCTAACAGAGGTGTTTGCTAATTGCTAGTATGCTCACAATTGATAACATCATGAATAATGCCAAGTTAAGTGTCACGAATCTGGTCTAAATGCTCCTTCTAAATAGCTATGGTCTATCATCTGCACTGAGATTGTACTAGACTTCATCACCCAATGAGAACACCCATTGTTTAGTAAAACTATTCACTACTCTTCTTCTGCATAAATGACATTTAAGAGAGCAAGGAGTCTTGGAACAGTTGTCATTACATGGTAGTCTTCCAATATGGAGTTGTTGTATTGTTCAACATTGTTGGTATTGAAGAAGATGATATCTCTACAGGTTTTGTATTGTTTTCTATTTCAAAATCAATTTGTGCAGTGTTGGAGTTTATTGCTCAGTTGCAGATATTGGAACAACTGGAACAATACATTTTTTTAAGCAAAGATATGAACTACAACTATCAGAGTATCAATATAACAAGTCATCATCAGTTAAAGAATCCTACAAGTAGCTGGGTTCTACATCTAGCCTATACTTTATTTTTCTTGCTTGGAAGAATGAAAAACATGGACATGAAGACCTGGTTAGCAAACTCATTCCACATGCTGAAATAACTCATGTGGAAAATGTTGTTCTTGATGACATGGATGAAATATTTCTAGGAGCAGAAGTTTTTCAGACATTTTATCCTTATAGCTTTTGTGTAGGGTAGAAATGCATCTAGTCACAAACATTTTGACTATGAGAGCTTCAATGGAGGAAATATCTCTGGCAGTGGCTCAATAATGACAGGTTGTTGTAAATTTGTAGGGAGATCAATCAAATAAACAATGATTTTTTATTTTGAATACGAAAGGTTTTTCTTTTTTATTAAAACAAAGCTTTCACCAACACAGAAGGCGCCATTATAACTAATTAGTTGTTGAAAAGAAGAGCTTTCATTGGCTAATTAGAAAATCCTAAGGAAAAATAGCTGGTGAAACTGTAGAGTAAGAATTTTGAATATTTGAGCTCGAACATAGCGGTTTTGGGGTGATTGAAAGGATAAGAGGGCATGAAAAAGATTAATCACCAAATTATAAATATTCAATTTCAAAGATTTGTGGAGGTTTTGGAGGTGAATGCTTAATTGGTCAACTAAATCTTTGTTCACAGTTGTTGAAAGTTTTCCAACTACTGAAGACATGTGTCCTTTCCTCCATGACACATCAAAGACATAGCAATGATGAAGACCAAATGTTGAAGACAAACTTTGAAGATAGTTCGATTCATAGGAACTAGTTCTTAGTTATCCTATTGTATTTATTTATTTTTTCTGTTTTCTATATTTAGAAATCCAGATCCATTTTTTAGGGATCTGAGATCTATTGTAAAGGCTATAAAGCCACAAACTGTTGATGAACCAGGGGTTCGATTTTGGATACATGAACTATACCTTTGTAACAAACTTTTCATATGATAATACAGATCACAAGTTTATCTCTCTATTAATGTCAAATTTCCACCCTTCTTCTGTACTCTTATTCAAGTTGTTTTAACTACAAAATGACTATCATCTCATTAGTCATCTCATAACTTGATTAATAGTTTCTTACATTGTTTATTAAAGCCATCATTGTGTATCTGGTTTATAAGCACTATCTTCTTCACCCACTTAAAGCTATTATCTGATTATTGATCCTTGAGGGCATTGGTTTATTTGATTATTCATTTTGACTGTCTGGATACCATATTGTAGTTGAGTTATCCCATTGATCCACACATACAAAAACACAAAAACAAGTTTACTTTAAGTTACCAAGCATCTTTGACTTACAACCTCAAAGAGTTTCTTGGAGTGAAAACAAATACCAATATATCAGGAATCAATGGAGTCCCCGAGTCTCTATGCCTCCGCATTTTATTTCTATGTGACAACAAGTTGGAAGAAATTTCTGAAAGTTTTTTTAACAAACTCAATAATTTGGTTGTGTTAGATTTAAGTCGAACTAAGATCAAGTCACTGTTGAGATCTAAATAAGCTTTCCAAATCCTTGAGTGGTCACCGAAGCCTTCAGTTTCTCGACGTTAACAGGTGTGAACATCTATGTAGGTTGCATTCAGGAATAGGTCAACATAACTCTTTGCTACATATGAATGTCAAGGGATTCAAGAAACTGGAGTTGTTGCCTTCTGGAATTTCGAAGCTCTTCTCTTTACGAATGTTGAAGTTGAAGGGAGTTGCATTAAACATGAAACCAACAGCTAATGCCCTTCGATGGGGGCATTTGCAACATTTGTCCGACCTACAACACCTATCATGACCATCTTTATCACAAAATTTGCAATGTCTATCAGTGTTTTATTTTTAGATTTTGCTCCTTTATCACCATTAGGAGTTGAAGTTGTCTGAGTGGGTTTGGAACCCTTTTTTTGGTTGTTGTTGTGGGGAGGATGTTGCTTGTTGGGATTCTTGGGTTTATCTTTTTGTTGGGAGACTAAGGATTTGTTGGAGGTACCTACAGTGTTGATCACTCCAAGTTGTACAAGCTTATCTTGCTCTCTAATCAAAGCATCACAAAAGGACTCAAGAGTGGGTTTTTGATAAGATTTCCCTAGAGCCTCTCTCATGACATAAAAGGTAGATACAAACACAAAATATGTACTACCTAGCTTAGAAAGAATAATATAGATGCAACACTCTTCCTCCAACTTTATATCACATTCTTGACATAAAATTCTGAGTGTTTTAAACTTAGATAGATAGTCTTCAATGTAAGAAAAATCATTTGGACTTAAAGTTGACATTTGATTTTCTAACTTATGTGCTCAAATAATATTGTATTTACCAAACATGGATTCAATATTTTTCCAAGCTTCATAAGGGTCATCGATTTCTTGAAGGTGGATCCTTAAATCAAGAGATATGGACATTCTGATCAGTCTGCGGGCTTCGTCACTCCTATTAACCCATTTGAATTTCTTATCAGCATTAGTGGGTTCTTTTTCCTTTCTCAAGGTAATCTGGTACAAGCCTTTACTTCTTAATAAATCCTCCATATGATATTTCCATTGGAAGTAGTTGGTGCTTGTAATCAAAAGATCACTGGAAGAAACCATATTAAATATGCAGATAATATGTATTTAAAAACTGAAACTGATAATTTGGATGGAAAGATATCGAAAAATTAGGCGGTTTTAAAAAAATGACACTGAAAACAGACTTTTGATGTGAAATTTATGCCCTTTTAAAAAAAGCCATAAACGGTAACGAAAGAACCACATGGTGGTGATATCACTTTTACAAATAAGTTTCTTTATGAAGTGACCCACTTTTATAAAAAGAAGTGGGGATCACTTTTACAATGAAGTTACTTTATAAAAGAAAGTTGCATGCAAAATAAATAACTCTAAAATAAAATTTTAAAGTTACTTATAGTGATTCACTTTTACACTTGAAGTGAAATACAATTTACAATGGAGCATGGACTTTTTCAAAAAAAGTAACAAAAAAATAGACTTGAATTCAAGACCTTTTACTTAATAAAGAAACTTTTAACTAAGTGAGCTAGGATTGGGGGTGTTTTTGTTGTTATGGAAGATGGCACTGGAGAGCGTGCTCATACAAAAACCCTTTTCACACAAGAAAAAAAATTCGCTTCTCGATGACAACAAGGGTTAGATCTCCGTTAGCTTACCCGAAGAATGCACTTTTTCCTATCTGTTTCTGATTTTATAAGATCACACAGGGTGCGGGGAAAAGAGCATACACATATAAACGAATATCAACCCGGAAACAAACAATATAAAACCGAAATAATACTTTTCAAAAATTTTAAAAGGGCATATTCAGGGTTTATACCTCCGGATCTAGCTAAAATGGTCGTCGTATCTTGGGCAAACAAAAACCTTTTCGAGTGAAACTAAAAATGTTCCTGACTGAAATAGGTGCTCTAGACGCAATGGAACAATCTTCTCAACCCATAAATGTACGAAAATGGTAGAAAACGGAGATGAGGGAACTCGACTTCACGATCTAGGTCTACAACATGAGCGGGTATTCAAACATGCTCTGATGCCATGTTTGAAAACATAGGTATCCCAATAGAGGATGAACACCTTTAGTAACCACTCACACAACTAGATCAAAGATCAACACACCTATGTTTTGACATGGTAAAAGCCATACGGGGAAACATTCACAGCCTAGCCAATGCTACCACTTGGAACAATTTATTAATGCAAAATAAAAATATTGCAGAGAGATTTTACAAGAGAGTTTATCACAATCGATTATCGAAAAATGACCCTCCATGCTATTTAAATAGAGATCATGGACCAATCTGTGTTAATTCACAGATCAATGTAGTTGTTAAGATGGAGGAGAATATGAACCCTTAGATCACTCTATGCCGAGAACATATTGTGACCATCGAATTTCCTAACTACAAATGCATACTACTGCATACTAAAGAAACAAAATAAGAACCACACTTTTACCTAACCATAAATTAGACCAAATAGATCTTAACTAACTCCTAAATGTCTAAATATCCTAACACTTAGACACAAACACTGCATTCTAAGTCAATAAAAAAATCAAACAACTTATATAATATATAAGTACAAAGTTTTTTACACTGTCTATGCATTTCTTTTTATATCCAAATGTCTATAATTTAACAAGATAGTTATCCATACAATGGAACCATGGATTCTAGGAAAAAATCATATAATTGTACATGTAATAGAGGATTCAAGGCAAAAGGCCTACCACACAACACTATTACAACGACAATACTCTTCTAGTTGAAGCATGAGTCAAATGCAATCTGCCATATTTTGAGCTACATTCCTTTGATTTATATAAATTAAATGATAAATATTAATAAGAAATACCATCAAACACATAAATCTAAGATCAATGTTATGTCAACTTTATTATACCAACTTTATTTTGTATTTTCTTCAGCAATATACATGTTTCATTCATTCGCCTATTGTTGGCCTGCTTGTAGATAAATTGACCTCCGCCTTCACTGAAAAGCTTGTGGAAGAAGTATAATTGATTGTCACATTTAAAAATGAGTTCCAATCGATCTGTGACGAGTTTGTTTAAGACGAAGTCCCAGTCGATGGCCACTTGGCTCCGAAAACTTAGGGATTTCCTGAATGAGGCTATGCACCTCATAGAGGACTGCGACAAGGAGGCTGACATCGTCTGCGTTCCAATTTTCCGGCGTCATATGGGTAGTCAGATTAAGTAATTGAAGAAGAAAATCAACGAGATCAATTACACTGGCACTAAATATCTCACATATCTCACATCTTTCATCGATGTGAATGCATCTTCAGAAGAGAAGAGGAGGAGACAATCCTGTTCTGGTCTTCCTAAAAAGGCTCGTACTGTTCGCAGTATTAAAGAGGAAATTGAAGTCATTACTGCAAAGATACTTGACAAGAATGGCCCTAGATTCATTGTTGTTGTAGGTATGAGAGGGCAGGGCAAAACTCGTACTGTACAACATGTTTTCAACAACATAAGGTCAAGGAACATTTCAGTTATTGGATTTAGTTGTCGGTATCCTGGAAAGTCGACATTGAATATGCGCTCCATGGCATTGCTCAGCAGATACAACTTCTAGGGGATGAGATGATGTACAACTTCTAGGGGATGATCATGTAAATCTTACCATACAACTTCCAAAGGATTATCAGAATAGGCAGAGTGTCATGTGCATGGGTGGCTAAGAGACCGCATTCGCAGACATTTACAAGGAGAAGGAAAGAAATATTTATTTGTTCTGGATGACGTGTGGCACGCAGATGTTTTGCAACAGCTTGGCTTGGCTCTGGAGAACGAAAAATGATTAGACTAACATTAAGATTCTAGTGACCACATGTGATAAAGCAGTTTCAAATGCTATTGCAAATCACACCCGCTAGATTCAATATTTATCTGACAAGGAGAGGTTGGAATTGTTCTTCTTTCATGCTTTTCATGATCTTCCAGACAAGAAACTTCCAAAGGATCTCGAGTGTTTACGTACACAAATTCTAGAAAAATGTACGACGCTACCCACAGCTGTGGAAGCAATAGCAACACAAACGACAGAAGTGACGAGGACGTCTACTCACTGGAAAGAGGCCTTGAGGCGCTTAGATAAAGAAGCCATCATAAACTACCATGTTATGCCCACTCTCAGGTCAAGTTACAACACTTTGCCTTATAATCTCCAAGCTTGTTTCCTTTACTTTGCTTCCTTTCCTTCAGATACTGCAATAAATTCAAAATCAAAGAACTCACACACACAAAGAGACATGAAGAACATACAAAATAGCTTGTCTATTGCATTAGAGGCATGAGTATTTATACAGTGGTGGGATGAGCTCCACCGTTGATTAGTTTCAATATCAATGGCTGGAATTGCTTCTTCCAGATGTTTCTGGTTCTTTCAAGAGTTTACCGAAGTCGGTGAAGTCAGTGCATTTATTGCAAGCTTATCTCTATCAACTACTAGACTGGTTGTTTAATTAATTTCTAACACTCCCCCTTAATTAAACAACCTTTACAACACCTATCTTATCTCTACATATTACAAACTTAGCCTTCCCAAGAGGCTTTGTAAATATATCTGCAACATTATCATTTGTGTTGCAATACAATACATCAATTTCATTTGACTGTATTTTTTCTCTTACAAAATGATAGTGTGTCTCAATATGCTTTGACCTAGCATGATACACTAGATTGTTTGTCAATTTGATGGAACTTTGGTTGTCACATTGGATGATTGTTGGTACTTTTTGTTTTTCTCCAACATCTTCAAGTATCCTCTTTAGCCAAATTGCTTCACAGGTGGCAATGCATAATGCTTTGTACTCAGCTTTGGTGGATGACAAAGAAACAGTTGGTTGTTTCTTACTGCTCTAGGACACAATCCCTGATCCAATACTGAATGCATATCCTGTAGTAGATTTCCTGTCATCTGGATCTCCTGCCCAATCAGAATCTGATAAACCTGTCAACTCAACATCAAAAGCATTAGTATACTGAATACCAAAATCAATAGTCCATTTCAAATATCGAAGAACTCTCTTGGCAGCTTTCCAATGATTCTCATGAGGCTTAGCCATAAATTGGCTAAGAATGCTAACTGAATATGAAATATCTGACCTGGTTGTGGTGAGACAATTTAGACTTCCCACTAATTGTCGATACAAAGTACCATCCACTTCTTTTGAGTCATCATTATTGTTGAGCTTAACATTTTGTTCTAATGGAGTAGATATTGGCTTACATGTGTTCATATTAAACCTCCTGAGTACCTCCTTTNGAATTAAAGGATATTTTTGTTTGTTTAATAATATAAAGTGAAAATATATAATTAAATAAATAATAAAAATAGTAATATACTAATAAGTATTTGGCTTTATGTAGTTATTGCCAACTGTTCTTGATAAGATCATGAATAGAACACAGTAGTTTAATTGTTTTAAATTTTGATCGTTTTCAGGTTTTCTGCTTAATTTTATTCCGAATAAGACGAGAAATTGTAAGTTCGGTAGAAATTAAGGGTAGAAAATGACATAGTCTCTGATAATTTTCACAACTTCATTATCATTTTCAAAATTTTAACAAAAATGTAAACCTTTATCGAAAAGAATTGACCTTATTTGACGTACAAGCTTTTCGGTGAAATTCCATCCCATGGCAAGCAAAGGAATCATGTAACGTGTACGCTACTCAACGCATAATGTGTTGTAGGTGCCAAAAAGCGTGAAGTGCGGCATGCTGCCCATCAGGAAATTGCCACGCAATTTTGGCTTTCGTTCCACACTAAAACTCTCTTCCACTTTTAAATCAGGTTTTAAGTCAACACATCTTAAACAATTACACGGCGTGGTTATATATACGAAATAATTTATTTGGCCATACAAATTAAGTAACTGAATTGAACTTTGTATCACCTGATATTATCGCGGTTTGGCTCTCCGCAGATTGCGAGAGTATTGAAAGAGAGTATCACTAGCACAGCCGACTTGCTGCTGGAGAACGTTGAAAAGTATCCGCCATTGAAATGCTATGCTGTGTCCAGCGACAAATGCTTAATCTCAAGGAACTTGGCAATGCAAAGTTTTATACATATTAATTTTTTTTAATCAGTTAACCTGTTAATCAATGGTTAGATAAGTAATTTCTTAATCATATTAAGTAAATGTCAAAAAGTAAACAAGGTTATTTAGAAATGCAAGGAAGTTATGAGCACTAAATTTCATCTATTGATTGAAGAGTACGACTAAGAATAGGTCAATAGATGTACGTCTTTCGGCGTAATAAGTTCTCGTGAACTTGGCACTTTGCACTTGTCAGAGGTGCCACACCCAAAGAAAATATTGAGGTTGAGTTTGCATTCCCAATCTGTGGCATACAACTTATCATTTTTTTTTAACTATTGCCTATCCGATGGCACATCTTAAAATCACACCAGATTTTGAAGAAAGGAAAACGACAATTATGTCTATGATATAAATCAAAGAACTCACACACAAAGAAACACGAAGAACATACAAAACAACTTGTCTATTGCATTAGAGGCATGGGTATTTATACAGTGGTGAGATGAGCTCCACCGTTGATTAGTGTCAAGATCAATGGCTAGAATTGCTTCTTCTAGATGTTTCTGGTTCTTTCAAGAGTTTACCGAAGTCAATGTAGTCGGTGCATTTATTGCAAGCTTATCTCCATCAACTACTGGACTGGTTGTTTAATTAATTTCTAACACTCCCCCTTAATTAAACAACCTTTACAACACGTATCTTATCTCTACATATTACAAACTTAGCCTTCCCAAGAGGCTTTGTAAATATATCTGCAACATTATTATTTATGTTGCAATACAATACATCAATTTCATTTCACTGTATTTTTTCTCTTACAAAATGATAGTGTGTCTCAATATGCTTTGACCTAGCATGATACATTGGATTGTTTGCCAGTTTGATGGAACTTTGGCTGTCACATTGGATGATTGTTGGTACTTTTTTCTTTTCTCCAACATCTCCAAGTATCCTCCTTAGCCAAATTGCTTCACAGGTGGCAGTGCATAATGCTTTGTACTCAACTTCAGTGGATGACAAAGAAACAGTTGGTTGTTTCTCACTGCTCTAGGACACGATACCTGATCCAATACTGAATGCATATCCTGTAGTAGACTTCCTGTCATCTAGATCTCCTGCCCAATCAGAATCTGAGAAACTTGTCAACTCAACATCAAAATCATTAGTATACTCAATACCAAAATCAATAGTCCCTTTCAAATATCGAAGGACTCTATTTGCAGCTTTCCAATGATTCTCATGGGGCTTAGCCATAAATTGGCTAAGAATGCTAACTGAATATGCAATATCTGGCTTGGTTGTGGTGAGATAATTTAGACTTCCCACCAATTGTCGATACAAAGTACCATCCACTTCTTTTGAGTCA
>SNQJ01S0195814.1:23515-40990 GCA_010110895.2 Picea sitchensis
TCAACCTCAATATTTTCTTTGGGTGTGGCAGATCTCACAAGTGCAAAGTGCCAAGTTCGCGATACGCTTATGATACTCTCTTTCAATACTCTCGCAATCTGCGGAGAGCCAAACCGCGATAATATCAGGTGATACAAAGTTCAGTTCAGTTACTTAATTTGTATGGCCAAATAAATGATTTCGTATATATAACCCCGCCGTGTAATTGTTTAAGATGTGTTGACTTAAAATCTGATTTAAAAGTGGAAGAGAGTTTTAGTGTGGAACGAAAGCCAAAATTGCGTGGCAATTTCCTGATGGGCAGCATGCCGCACGTCACGCTTTTTGGCACTGACAACACATTATGCGTTGAGTAGCGTACACGTTAAATTTAAAACAATTAAACTACTATGTTCTATTCATGATCTTATCAAGAACAGTTGGCAATAACTACATAAAGCCAAATACTTATTAGTATATTACTATTTTTATTATTTATTTAATTATATATTTTCACTTTATATTATTAAACAAACAAAAATATCCTTTAATTCACTTTGACATTTTCCAACTTTGAATGGTTTAAGCAAACCGGCTTTGCAATTTTCCATTTTTATTTTTTGAGTACGAAATTGAATCTCAATTTCCGGGAAAATATACAGAATCAGTTTACCCAAAAATAACGTTAAAGCTATTGATGGTTATATGGCCACATCTCTATGACATCACTAAATATAATTTGTCAACACGTTACCCTGGTTGGACAGTGAACTTTTAAAGTTAGACAATGAATCCTTTCTTGGGCAGGAAGAAAATGGTTTTTTTTGGGAGAACCACCACCTCATTACTCTTTGATAGATTTTGTTGATCTAATAACTAGCACAGCCACAAGTCACTTGTAGTTGGTGAACGCCGAAATAATCAAGAGCTCGGAAAATCCTGCTCAATAAATAATAGTTGGAGTAAAAGTTGTGGTTGGTAAACTTGGGCTCTTTAGAAAATGAAATCATTGAGATGTGGCAATCACCTAGCCATCATAGTAAATTTTAAACATGATTAAGTAAAAGTAAAAAAATAAACATGTAAACGGATGTCTTTATAATACGCAGGAAGTTAATGATTGAAATCACAACCATTGATTTATTGGGATGACTAAAAATATTCCAAGAATATATAATCTTGTCCATACAAAATTAATTAAGTACTAAAAACATATTAAATGTGCTCATTGTCAATAGGTGTACGTAAGTTCGAAACTTCATTTATTTTTTATCAAAACTATAAAAACGGAAAATTAAAAAAAAATAAAAATACATATATTTATGTTTTAAAAAAATTAATTAAAAAATTAAAAAAAATACAAAGATAATGATATTCATTGAACAACATTTTCTGTTGAAGATTAGGATCACTACCTTGCCCTGTTCATTAAAGCATTGAAATCTGTCTAATTTAGAAACCACTTATAATCAAAGATAAACCAATAAAGAGTTCTTATAAATCACTTATAATCAAAGATAAACCAATGAAGAGTTCTTATAAATGTATGTCCTCCACATCATTATTCTTTGTTAAAGCCAAGATTGTGTGAGCAATTTTGATCTACCTATGATTTCAAGTGAGTTGTTTCAAAATAACAATATAAGATTGGAGGATATTTTATGTTTTATTGAGAGACGTAGAATTCGTCCTACCACCATTATTGAAATTGAAATTATATTTAGAAATATTATATATATATATATATATATATATATATATATATATATATAATGAAAATTATTGAGTAGAGAGTCAATCTTTTGATATATCCTTGTAGTAAAATAGCTTAAAAGTGAAAAATTTAGCTTATAAAACACTTGGATAAGTTAGCAATTTATCTCTTTAAATATTGCATTATTTTGACATAAAAAAATCATAGGAAGGAAAATGGAATTTAAAGCCAAATAGTATTATCCTTATGTATTGTCCCACTTTTTCATCCTTTTCTTGATCCTAGTTAGATTGTCCCACTTTTTCATCCTTTTCTTGATCCTAGTTAGATCTTGTTGTTAGTGCTAAAACGAGCCTAGTGCATTTGATTTTGGGTTAATCAATTTTATGCATATTTGGTGACATGACATAGGTGTTTATCTAGTTATATTTAACTTGTAACTACTTAATATGAGATTATGATCATTGTATGGATATACTAATTTATAATAATAATATAATATAATTTTAAAGTCATGGGCTAGTTAGACACAAAAATGTATATATGAAACCTTTTGTTTGTGAAACAAAGAACGGCAAAAAAAAATTTAGTGCATGATCTCAATTTTCATAACTTGTTAAGTAATGATTAAGTTGGTTAATGGACTTTATATGCACCATGTTTTATGTAAATATTTTTATGATCCTAAATAGAAGATATGAAGTGAGGAATATGTTTGAAGTAACAGTTGTTGATCTAACTAATTGTGAATTGTGCATACATGCTTTTGTGTAGGCAATCCTAGTATGGGGATGAATAATTTATTTCTATGTATAGATATACCTTGCTATATTAACATATAGGATATGGGTCTCACATGGGTTCAATAACAATTTAAATAGTGATAAGGCTATCACATATTCATTTTATCTTATAATAATTATAATAATCTAATTTTAAGGTCACAGACAAGCCATGCATCAAATTGGTATATGAGACCCTCTTGTTTGTGGGACAAGGGACCCCTTCAACATGTCAATTTGACTAGTAAAGTCTAAGAAGGTATACATACTACCTAAATAAAATACTGTAATATTTTTCTACCTCAATAAAATAGCATATAATATATAGTGGCTTATAAATATATTGTAGACATATTCTGTAATATATCATGGCTTATAAATATATCGTAATATTTTCATACATATACCTCGGTGGCTTATGAATATATCGTAGACATAATTGTTTTTTTTGCTATCATACGACGTGGATGTTTCTTCAGATTCTGGTGTGAATTTCAGATGTGCCATCGGATAGATTGAGAATGTGGACTCAACCTCGATATTTTTGCAATAGGTGTATACTAGCACAACCACAAACTCATGGCTGGTAAACGCCAAAATGTTCAACGTACACCACTTACTAACACACACAAACACAAACCCACACCCTTGAAAATAAGCAAGAATGCCCCTACCTCCTCCGCATTTCAACAAACCAGGTCCCTTCGCCAACAATGAATCCCAACCTTCCGACCACCGCAAAGATTCCTCATTTTTTACAAAATAATCAATCTGCAACCGTCAATGCAACATTTACAGACCAACTCAAACTATGATGCCAATAAATTCACAAAACATCGGGCCTAAACCCGAAAAAAAACAGTGTCCACCGTTCAAAAACGCAAAGCTTCAAATTCGGAGGAAAACCTTTGAACGCTTCAATGAAAGCCGAAATTCTATCGTCATGCCAGGGTTTTGAGCACCGAAAAGCTTATCTTTATTCGCTAAGGAGAAATAATAAAACTTTTTAAAGAAAAAGGCTCGATATGAATTCGATCTGCGACCGAATGCTCTACTTGCTCCACGATTTTCCCAATCAAATGTCTGAGTCATTCTCATCCAAAGCCGTTCCGTTTTTCATTCCCCCCAAACTCGTGGATGTAAAATGAAACGTGGAAACATGGTCATAAAATGAAACTCACGGCTGCACATGACCATAAATGGTTGCGTTCCATATTCACATGTCTCCCCTTTATAACAAAATCTTAATCTTTGTTAATCATTCAGAAGTGACAATTAGCTAGCCACCATAGTAAATTTTAAATATGATCAAGTAAAAGTAAAAAATTAAACATGAAACCGATGTCTTTATAATAGTAAGGAAGTTAGTGGTTGAAATCACAACCATTGATTTATTGGGACGACTAAGAATATTCCATCAATATTTAATCTTGTCCATACAAAACTGATTAAGCACTAAAAACCTATTAAATATGCCCATTGTCAATAGATATACGCCTTTCGGCTTAAATACTCTCTTTCAATACCTTGACAATTTGTTGCTTTGCTGAGGACGTTGGTTAATTGTTTTACAAAATGATTTTTTTTTGTAGGAATTTGGTGATATAAATTTATACGAATTACTATTTTTTATTGTTCAAAATTCATTTCTGAATGCAGAAATGAATTCAGTATATTAAGAAATTCTCAAGGCACTGGAAATCTACAGAAATAATCACTGATATTTATGAATCTAATAATTTCTCATCAAATTTCAAATAAATATCCTCCGAAAAAAATCTTTATTTCGTAAAATCTTTGACCTTAAGCTAACGAAACTGCTAAGGTGATACCAAGTTCAGTTCCTTAATTTTTCTGGCCAAATAAATTGTTTCGTACATATAACCCCGCACTGTAATTGTTTAATTATTATTCAATGATGTGTTGAATTCAAACCTGATTTAAAAATGGAAGAGAGTTTTAATGTGGAAAGAAAGCCAACGAAGGCGAGCCAAATTGCGTGGCAATTTCCTATGGTCAGTATACCGCACGCCACGCGTATTGTCACTGATAACACATTATGCGTCGAGTAGCGTACATGTTAGATGATTCCTTTGCTGGCCATGGCATGGAATTTGACGGCAAAAATTGTCGGTCAAATTTTTCTGGTGACGTTCAACATTTTTGTTAAAATTTTGGAAAGGATAATGAAGCTGTGAAATTTGTTAAATTTGATATGATATTTTAGTTTTTTTATTTTAGTTTTTTTTTTTAATATTATTAGTTTAATTTTTCTTTAAATTTTGTTAAAAAATTTTGAATTTGTAAATTTGAGTGATCAAATTTGTATAATTTTAATATTTTAGATTTGAGTTTTTCAGTATACTAAATTTATTATGCATTTATAAATACAATCTAAATAATAGAAAATTATTCTTTCCTTAAATTTATATCACTTGTTAAACTTCCCAGTAATAAAAAATTAACATATGATATTCATTATTTTATCCAAAACAATTAACAATGACAACACAAAGTGGAATACTTATCCTTATTTTTATTACTTATTTACTTAAATATTTTCACTTTATATTATTAAAGAAACAAAAATATCCATTAATTCAATTTGACATTTTCCAACTCTCAACTTTCCAGATGTAACGCTTATTCAATTTGACAATTTGACATTTTCCAACTCTCAACTTTACAGATGTAACGCTTATTCAATTTGACATTTTCTAACTCTCAACTTTTCAGATGTAACGCTGAGACACGTTTCCATTTATTTTTCACAACTTTCCTTTCAATGGTTTAAGCAAACCAGCTTTGCAATTTTCCATTTTTAGCAATTGAATCACAATTTCAAGAAAAAAACTACAGAATTAGTTTACCCAAAAATTAAAAACGATTGATGGTTATCCGGGCACATCTCTTCGCCATCACTAAATATAATTTCTCAACACGTTACCCTAGTTGGACGGTGACACCACATTACTTTTTATAGATTTTTTGAAGCATTCCATAATCGTAATTGAACAGACTAAAGATCCATATATTTATATTTAAAAATATATTTAGATTTATGGTTATTAGAGACGGTAAAACGAAGGAGCAAGCTCGAAACTTCATCTATCACATCAAAACCATAATTGACTAAAGACCCATATACTGATATTTAAAAAAAATTAGATAAATTAAAAAATGCATTTAGAATGATGTTCGTTGGACATTGTCAATACACGGTAACAAGCTCGAAATTGCATCCAGGGTAACAATTTTGTTTTTTGGGTTTTCTTTATTTCATTCATGTTATGAGTTTTGTTTTGTTGGGTTTTCGTTATTTTTTATATAAATTATATTTATATATTGTGTGGATGTGGATATACCGTAGGATTGTCCATCCACCCCTTTTAGACTTCAAATTGAGTATCTAACGACTAAGCATATTCTGTTGAGGATCAGGATCATTGCCTTGTCCTATTCATTGTAGCTTTCAATGAAATGTTTTTAATCTATAAATCACTTTATAATTTACTTATGATTTCGAGTTGTTTAAAAAACTAGCTACAAGATTGGAGGATATCTTTTCTAGAGAGAAATATAATTATTCATATTTCACAGTTATTATTGAAATTAAATTTAAAAATATATTATATTATATTATATTATATATAAACCATAAAAATCATTGAACAAAGAGCCAACTACTATTTCACCCTTGATATCCATTTAGTAGAACTTAGAAGTGAAAAGTTTAACTTGTAGAACACTTGAATAAGTTAACAATTTATTTTTTGAATATTGCATCATTTTAACATATAATAACCATAGGGACGAAACTGGAATTTAAAGAGAAATAGTACTATCTTTATGTAATACCCATCTTTTTCATGGTTTTCTTGATCGTAAGTTAGATCTTGTTGTTATTCCTAAAAGGAATCCATTACATTTGACTTCAGGTTAATTAAACAAGCATAACAAGTTATGTATATTTCGTGACATGACATAGGTGTATATGTATTTATGTTTGACTTGTGATTACACATTGAGAGATTATGATCTTTGTATGGATATAATACTTTATAGTAATAATAGTAGTATTCTACTTTTTGGCTTTTTTTCGAGGATATTTTTTGTTTAATTTTGTCCAAAATCAGGTGATAAATTGTTGGATCTGCATATTTGAATGGTCAATTCTCTATAATTGTTGGATCTGCATATTTGAATGGTCAATTCTCTATAATCCAAGTGCCCTTCCGTTTCACAATGTTGAATCCATTTCTACATTCAGAAAAAAAAAAAAAAAAAAATCTAGAACAATTAGAGAACTTTGTAATAACATAATATAATTTTAAAGTCAAACACCAAATTTGATGTACGGGACTCCTTTTTTGTTGGACAAAGGACCACCATAAGTTGTTAGTGCATGATCTCAACTTTCACAACTTGTTACGTTGTGATTATGTTGGTTAGTGGAATTTGGATCTTTATATGCATCATGTTTTATGTGAGTTTCTTATGATCCTAAATAGGAGATGTGAATTGAGGAATATCTTTAAAGTAATAGGTATTGATCTAACTAATTTTAAAGTGTGCATACATGTTTTAATGTATGCAATCCCACTATGGGGATGGATAATTTATTGCTATGTATTGATATACCTTGGTATATTAACATATAGGGTGGTCCTAAAGTCTGCACTTGACTACTAAAGGGAAGAGCTAGGCCATCTCAAGTTTGGAATGGTTGGTTTTTTTATTATTTTGATTTTTTTGGTCAGCTGGAGGGTTAGTTTACCAAGACAAAAACATGGTTGGGTTGGCAAAGTGATGTGGAGGAGAGTCCTCCTTCGTTGATGGAACACAAATGATAGACAAGTGAGATAATAGAGGTAAAAACAAGGGAAAACAACAAACAAATCAATGAATTATCTGCTGCAAGAATTTCAAGTCTCAAAATAGTATTTCAAGGCATTAAACATGTATCAAAATGCAGTTACTCCCACAGGTTGCAATAGAAACAAATCTTAACCAAAGCATTAGTTGTTTTACAGGTTGCATATCAGTAAAGATGAGTTATACAATAGATAAAAGGAAATGACATGTAATTTGAACAAATCAAAAACTACATTCAAGATAAGAGAAAAACACATATAGGTTTGGACAAAAGCACACTGTCATCAATATTCTATTCACCAGGTAGAGAGCTTTAATCCATTCATAAAACAGGTTCAACCAGTTTGATGTATTGATATTCTTCCCAAAAAACCAAACCCTCAAAACATACAAAAATTGCATATTTATCAAAATTGTAGAGGCTCTCATTCATCTGGAACTGAGGCTTAACTCTACACTATCAGTTGGAGAAAAACTTATTAACTTAACTAGATACTGTTGGAGTATAGTAATGTCTACTTCAAACTTGAGTTAACAAAAAGAAGTGGTTATAATTTAGGAAGTCAATAATAAGAACCACTTCTAAGAACCAATAATAATAAGTGGTTCTAATTTAAGAAGTCAAGTCAAGAAGTGGTTCAAACTTGACTTGAATTTTTAATTTAGGAATAATAAATGGTTCATATTCCTTAATAAGTGGGTCTTTTAATGATGGCTTGAACAAATCCTTGGAGTTTAGCCTCAATTGATTTGTAATCCTAGTCTTTTTGTTAGGCTTGCTTGTAACTTCATTGTTTTTCTCGCCCTTCCTCTTCTTTTCTTGTCTAACTGCATGGGATGTTTTAGGTGAAGCTTGAACAAGAAAAACCTTCCCTTTAATTACTTCCTTGCTACGTGAACCGGGTCCAATTTTCCCTCTCATTCAAGTCATAGGTTTATGAGGTTCTTGCTTGATGGGGGTTTTCTTCTCCTGCTCTAAGTGGCTGGATGACAAATACCTATGTGGTGTTTCCAGTGCAAGTGGGTGCACGCTGGCAGATTTTCCACCTTTGTTTTCCATCCCCTTTTTCATAGAACACCTCAATTTCATGCGAGGGGACTCCTCCATGGGGGTTTCTGGATTTTTTCTTTCGAGGGGGTATTTCTTGTTTTAGGGCCTTTCCCTTTACACACTATGGTTTGGACATGCTTCATTGATCTCCCAGGATTTGGAGAAACCGTGACCTCTACTTTATCTTCACTAGCATCAACTTTGTTCTACAAATCGGGCACCCGCTCATGTTCTTTCAATCCCACTAACTTCAAGAAATAATCCCAAGGCATTTCAAGTTCCTTGAGAAAGAAAGTTACCAACAATTTAATCAAGCCCTGATGGTACATGCTTCTATGAGCGGATTCAAGGTGACCTTGAACCCTCCTGACCATTTTGGTTGGGCTCTTAAGCACATAATAGGGTAAATTAATCTCTTTGTATCCACTTAGATGCATAAGGAAATGGAGGTGGTAACAATGTGCAGTGTTGAATTGACCCTCACCTGTGATATATCATTGCATTTTTGTTAGGGATCCTTTCCAATCTTCCTTTGTCCATGCCACAAGGATTCATTGGCTCCAGTCCGAGTCTTGGTGCCCGGGAACTAGGAATTTGTTGCACAAGTTGGGATGTAGCTTGCCTTTATTGAACCATATTTCCCCACAAATAGGGAGTGTGCAAGCTGCTCCAATGAAGTGTTTTGTGACATGAATCTAGGTATCCCCAAGAAGGGTCTATAATTCATCAAATTTATGTGTGAAGAGCATAACCAAGCATGTGTGGTGTCTTTCAAATGCACACAGGAAATCATACTACACACCCTTTACGAAAATGTCTTTAATTTCGGGTATGGCTTTGAACAATTCCATGTCTTGTGGCTCAGTCCTGTTTAATTGCCATCATTCTCGAGGAGGAAGCATGGTGGACAGAGTAGCTCTGATGTCGATAATGCAGTGAATGCAGATTTCTTCATATCAAAACTTATACCTGTGTTTTTTTTAACCCTCAATTCAAGTTGTAGTGGCCATGATGAACCGGTACAGTTCTCACAATCATAACTAGTGTTTTGTAATGATGGAACTGAGTGTAATCTGGTGTGGAGGTGCTCGTCTATGATTGCGCACGTATCCAAGCACCATTCAAATGGTTGAAATATTTAAAATAACATATTAAATTATAAAATGATTTCAAAATTAGCGCGCCAATCCTCATTTGCAAGAATAGACTGGTTCTTGCAATCAACTATATTCTGCATATAAATCATTGTTATACCTTCTATGAGATCAACCTATGGAAACTTTGATGACAAGTATTTCAAACCAAAGCATGACATGTAATTATCCCTCAAGAAAACAAAAGATGGTGCAAAGAATTAATCAAGAAAGGTAATGATAAAAAATGAGTCATTTAGTAATGATGGACCAACATCAACCAACAAAAAATGAATGATTTTTTTAACAAAGGTATAGGGAAATGAGAGAGGAGGGGTAGGGGTGTAGACTTAGGTCTCAACATTGGCTCCAACATGGGACAACACCCTCCTGTGGAGTGCTGAGAACAACAGATCAATGCATTGGAACTCAATAACTTACTCTGACCTTCCTTCTCTTACCTATGTTTTTGTCTGCCATCCATGTATCTTTACCACTGTGTCTCAACCATGTATCTCTGGAATTCAAAACTGTAACTACACCCCAGTGTCTTTGTTGGGATATGGAGTCTTTATTCACACACAAACTAAGTAATCAAATGCAGACAAAAAAGGGAAGAAGCTATGGTACAAGAGGGACCTTCCCTCGGTCTTTCAAGAAAAATAATGTTTCAAAAAGCACCCATTTACTGGGCCTCCAAAGATCTCAGTATCATCTAGATTGTGTAAAACAAATGTATTATTGTCTAGAACCTCAACCACCTTAAAAGGACCAAACCAAAGGTTATCAAACTTACCATGCTTAGGCTTCTCATCCCTTCTCGCATCCCACCTCAATACCAGGTCGCGTCCTTGAAAGATCTCCTTCTTGGTTTTCTTGTCAAAAGGTGATTTGATTTCTCTTTGGTATGCCTCAGTTATCTGATTTGGTGCTTCTCTATTTTTTTGAACCTCTATAATATGAAAAATTCTCCTCTGGATGTCATTTGGCTCCTCAATTTCTCCCTGTAAGAATTTTAGAACTGGTAGACTGAGTTGAGTAGGGAGGACAACATATATCCCATAGACTAGTTGAAATGGTGAGGTTCCCAAAGATCTCTTGGTGCTGATCTTATCATCCCACAAGGCATACTTAAGTTTAGAGTCCCAGGACTTCTTGTTTTCAGTCAATAACTTCTTGATGATCCTGATGAGAGTCTTGTTTGATGACTCATCCAACCCATTCATCTAAGAGTAGTAGGGTGTGGAATGTGTTAAGGTAATGTTATGGCTACCACATAAGTCAATCATGTCCTTGGAATTGAATTCATGGGCATTGTCTGTTATAATGCTTCTGGGGAAGCCGAACCTAGAAAATATATTGGTCTTCAAGAAATTCATGATCACCTTATCAGTAGCATTCATGGTGGGAACAACCTCAATCCATTTGGTAAAGTAGTTAGTGGAAGTGAGAATCCATTTGTGCTTCCCACTAGAGGGTGGACTTATCTCACCTATGAAATATAATCCCCATTGCTGAAAGGGGCCATTGGTAGTGATAGGATTTAGGGGTAGTGAGAGTAATTTATGTTTTCCAAAAAACTTTTGGCATTCATTGCGTGTCCTTGTTGTGGTGAATACATCAGAGAAAAGGGTGGGCTAGTAGTACCATGCCCTTATGATCTTGAGGGTTGTGGATTTTCAATGTTGTTGTCCTCCAAAAACTCCCCTGTGCATATCTGTTGTGACTTGTTTAGATTCATCTTCATTGAGACATTTTAATAGGATTCTAGCAAGATCCCTCCAATACAGGTTCTGATTTAAAATGCAAAATTTTATAGCTTTTAATATGAGAGACTTGGCTCTCATCTTTTTCAAATATGGTGGGCATTCTAGATGATGTAGAAAGTAAATAAGATCTATGTTCCATGGTGAAGAGGAGTAGTTTTCAGATACCTGTATGTTGTCTTTTATGGACTGTGTCATGAGTGCATCCAATTGGGTGAAGGTTGGATGCAATTCCAACACCTTACAGTTTGATTCTGATAACAACTTGGAAAGTCCCTGTCCCTTAATCATATTGGTGGGTTTTATGTGTAGGTCATACTCCAACAATTTGAAAATCCATTTCCCTCTCTTCCCTTCATTGTCTGGTTGGACCAGAATCTCTTTGACACTATTGCTAGGAACATAGGTTGTTATGCTAGACTGTAACAAATACACCCTGAAGGCCTTGAAAGCTTTGACCAACACATAGGCTTTCTTTTCTAATATGTCATACCTCATCTCATCATATCAGAGGGATTTAATGAAAAAGGATATGGATTTTTTATGCCCTTCTTCATTATTTTTCACTAGTACAACAACAATGGTTTCCTCGGAAGCAAAAGAGAAGATAAATAACTCTTCGGCACAATCATGGTTGACCAATATAGAGGATTCAACCAAAGATTGTTTAATCCTTTGGAATGTTGATTTTTCCTCCAAGGACCACTTAATAACAAGATATTTCTTCAGCATGTTAGTGATAGGCCTTATGATTTCAGTAAAGTTTGGCACAAAGCTCCTTAAAAAAATTATTTTTCCTATAAAATATTGAATAAACTTCTTATTTATGGGGATTTCAATTTCCTGAATGGAATCAACTCTCTTAGGGTCTATTTTTATTCCTCTTTGTGATATGATGTTTCCTAGGAGCTTACTTTATGGCATAGCAAAGTGGGACTTCCCAGGATTCAAAGAGATCCCATATCTTCTGCATTTTCAAAAACTTTGCTCAAGGTGTTGTAAATGTTCATCATCTGTGTTATCACTGAAAATTCGTCCACAACATTGCACACAATGGTTGAAGAAAGACATCAATTCCAATAGTAATTAGTCCACCTACAACACAAAAATCCATTAAAAGGCACAAAAACTATATACTTGGTTCAAAAATAAAAGTGCGTAAATTCACCAAAGGAAGCTTGCGCATAGTGTGCAGAATACAAAGGCTAATACAACCCTCAACGCGCACTATGAAAAAGATGCACGAATGTCTACGAGAAAATCCGTGCACTTCCATGAATGATGCATTTATGAATCTTTTCGTCTTCCCAACCACTTCTAGTCCGACCCCCAACACGATTTGACACTCAGATCTGAGCGAAATCTATCTTGGAGGCTGGCTAATGGCTAGGAAGTGCCCTAAAAGGCCCCTTGTTCACACTATGAACCACTTATATCTTTCCATGAATGGATGCTATAAATATGTGCCATGGGTGTGCTATAAAAATAATAACTTGAAGGTATTGTTATGCTGAAATAATTCTTCTTTGAGAATCCTCTTTTCTCTTTGAATCATTCAAGCACTATTGCAAGGGCCATTCCACTCACCTCTTGAGAGGATTGTCATTGTATTTATTCACCACTTTTCATTTTCCATTGTATGAAGAGAAGAGATCTCTATTAGGGAACTCAAGAGCCCTCCCAAGGAGGAAGAGGGAACTCATAAGTCCTTGCCTTTCTCTATGATGTTTAGCCTATCAATATATTGGTCCATTGTTAGCTATATATTGTTCATTTTTTTCTTTTCATTGTTCTAGTTCTTCAAGCTTATCTAATATTTATTTCTTAGTTATTTTTAGTTTTATTTCTTTTGTTTCACGTGTATTTGGTTATCTAATCAACTCACAAACTTTTGTGTTGTTTAAATGACTTAACTAAGCATGCACGTGTTTTGTTTTTTCTCACCCATGTGACAAAACCAACACAATAGATTGGTGACCATACTGGAGATCGGTATCAAATTCCTCCCTATTTAATTCTTGAGAGAACTTCATTTTGGTTGTTTTGATATGAAGGTACCAAAACCAGCCTAGTCCAACCTTCCAATGTCAAAATTCAGAGCTAAGGCAAGAGTATTTCACTTATAAATGTCTTTCCCGACATGTGACAGGAAGTGCACGACTTTCAAGGTCCACAAACACTCACTCTATGCATTGTGCACGTGACAAACTTCATTCCTCTGCGCACGTTGCACACTCTGCATCCTCTGCGCGCTTGTCAGAACTATAACCCATGCATAAGTTCAGTCTTTTCAAATTGTAAGGCTTTTTATGAATGGTTTGAGGGCCCATTGTCTTTAGATTTTAATTTCCTGCACATTGTAAAGAAACTATACTTCACTTAGAGTCCTTTCTCACAAGAAAGGTTAGCTAGCATAAGCACTTAGGGGTAAAAAGAATGATTATTCTTATCTTTTTATTTGTTGTCACATGGATGGCTCATTTGGCATTTAAAATTTTGAGTTGAAGTTATTGGTTGTTCAAACACAATTAATTTGGGACTAGAAATCAATTTTAACCCTTAAGTATGCTCTTCATTTTCACCCTAGTGTGATCTTGGGAATTAGAAAATGTGGTTAAAAGGACATTTCATCTCCCCCAAAAAATCATTTAGGAGAGGAAAAAGCCCCCCTAGGGTTCCTCTTAGTCTTGGAAATAATCTTAAATCTTTGGAAGGGCCCATACATGCCCACATGTTTACAATTTTAGGATAGTTTCTAAATGCTTTCTTAGTTTAGAAAACACTCTAGGAAAGTTTAAAAGATCAAGTAACGTACCCATATATGCCCACATGTCTACAATTATAGGATAGTTTTAAAATATTTTTTATTATAGACAACATTTTATGGAGTTTAAAGTATTTGTAAGGACCCATGTGTCCACATTGGTATTTCTTTATGGATTTAAATATTCCGCAAGGTTGTACCAAAGAAACATAGTAATCTAGGTAAGAAGATTTGTAAGGACCACAGAAAGTCCACAAGTTGCAATCTCACACTTAACTTATTAAAATATTTTGCACACTCTTCACTTTATTGCACACAAAGCCACTCCTCACACACATAATTTCTATTAGAATATTGGAGGTCGAAGTAGGATTCCTTCAAAGGAATTCTGAAAGATCCGACTACTTCTTTGGAGATTATCCACACCAATTTAATTCAAACAAGATTGGTCCATGACCCCATTCTTTCAACCCACCACATCTAAAACATTTCGAAGAAGGCACTAAATGTTTCTCCATAGGAGGTGCCAAAATAATTTTTTTAGTCTAGGTAGGATCTTGTGGGTAGGCATCCAAATAACCTCCCATTATCAGGTTCTCACATTTTGAAACAATAGAAGTTGAGAATAGGGATATTTCAAATCCTTCAAGTCAAGTGTTCCTATACAATAAGGCATGGAGATACCCGTGAAGGGTCGAAGTCCGAGGTCTAGTTGTTCTGTGCATCCCTCCTTTAGTCACCCAACTCTTGTGAGGGAATCCATCCCGTGACCCATTTCTGAGGCTGAAAATCTAAATGTCGCACTTTGACCGAGGTAATTAGTGGCCAAACATAGGATATCTACTCAGGTGGTGGTTGTGGGCTGAAATCACACCTTGATCAGATTTTTTGTGGCTATTTGGAAATATCGCTAGCTCTTTCAGGATATGCACACTCTACCCCTCATTATAACTGATTACTTCAACCTTCACTAGTTCCTCTTCTGGTGGCTTCAGACCCCACTACTGAGTGCTATAGGAAGGCCTAGTGATAAATTAAGAGGAAGGATGACAGGTCATTTAGGACATGAGCATTTCTTTTTGTTGTTCCCCCACGTAGACAAAATCCACCTATCCACATACTTGTTTATTTACAGTTGATTTATGTATGATGTTCATTTGATTACATGCAATTGTGAGTTATACTATTTTGTGAAGGTCAAAAAATCTTGTTCATTTATTTCTCTCTTGTCACCATTTGCACACATACACTTTGCTAGTCAGAACCTGTTGAGCACTCAACACACCCTAAAAATCCTATGTCAAAATTTTACTTTTTGGGTACCACTTGATATTTCTCACTGTCTAATTCAACTTCATTGTAAAAAATGTTTCATTTTCTTATCATTTTGATTCTCATTAAGAACTTAAAATTTTGCTTGAATCTATGAAAATCAATGACTTAAAAGGATTAACTTTTCAATAAGAATCAACAACTAAAAAAACGTTTCACCCGATGCGTCCAAATTTGGCATCGGAAAGGATTAAAATATGAAAGAAAATAACTCGAGAGAACCGCAGTCGTCGAGCACCGATCTTCATCGGCATCGGAAAAAGGAATATTACTTTCAAGAAAAGTATTACATGAGGATATCGTCGATAGATGATCCTTGAAGCATTTCGGCATCGACGAGTTTTTGAGAAAGTAGGTTCATAGAAAACGTAATAGGTTTATCCCTAAAGGATGATCCTTGATACCTTTTCAGCATCAACAGTGCCAAGTTTAGCTTAGAGCGCACGACTTGAACAAAGTCCCAAGTCCGACCATTACCCGCGAGCTAAGTCCTCGACCTTCAGTGCCATGTATCATGAGCCAGTTATGCCACGTCAGCACCGTACGATGAAATCGATCGACATCAGAGGTTTTTTGTAGAAGATATCAATGGAAATACAAAGTAACTCGGAGCACCACTAAGTACAAGTTCAGGGCTAACTTACAAGAATATTTGGACAAAGCACACAGGAAATTCATATACAAACAAGGAACAATACATTCAACTGCTATAACTAGAAACCTTTCATCATTGTTCATGACCTTTACATTAGGTTTCGACTGAGTTCAAATTACATACAACAGACGTTCTCGACACTATTTGGCCAACCAATATGGGTTGCCTTGAAAACTTGAAATTTATAGGTGAAGGCGCTGCCTGGTTTCCCCACTCTCTAGTTGTTGTCCCTAGAATCTAGGAAGAAAGTCTTCTTTTCTTTTGACACCCTTTGTGGTTCGCGCAGCTGCACAATTGTATCCTGTGCTTCCCAAAGATTCCTTTTGATCCACTTCATGTTCCCTTTGTGACCTTGTGATGCTAACACCTCAAGGGTCTTTGCCCCCAACTGTTGTCTTAATTCTTTATTTTCTTGATACAGTTCATCAAGCGAGATTTGTGCATGTTCCAGCTGCTGAGTCAACCCTCAAACATTCGTTCCCATGGCATCTTCCCTCATTTTTGTTGGGAAATAATACCCTACGGACTAGCAAACTAGGGTCAGACTTGCATGCAGATTTTGACCGTAAAGAAATGACCTTTTAACCTACCACCCAAAACTTAAACCCCTCTTTCAAGACACATGCATGGGAAGGAACTACTAACCTTTTTACTGATGTTTGGGGTAGATCCTCCATTGCGCTTTGCCCGCTTACTTGTGCTGCTCCTTCTAAAGTTAACCTGCAATCAAGACAAAACACTAAGCATGCATGCTATTTTTCTACTTGAGGGTTAGAAATTAAGCATAAATTACACAAATCGTAGATAACTCATGCATTGGGATGGGAAAAGTATTCTTTTATTATTTTCAAAATGACTCAACTTACAATCAAAGTTGAGACCGGCCACTGCTCCTTGATCCTGATCCTGGGCTCCTCCTCTTCTTTTGTCCTCCAACTGCTTTACGTTAATTCTCCTTAGGCTTGAGGAAAGGCTAAAGGGTTGGGACAAATGGATTTGGCAAATGGGCAGAGTTTCTTCGCTATAAGTTTCCTCCTCCAAATAGTACCCCTACCCCTTCTTTTATAGACTAGAATGAGCTAGGGTTTTGGACGAACTTTCAGCCATGCATGGCCAGGAGTTTCAGTTAACTGACCCATAGCTTTTTGTCCCGTCGGAAAATTTCCTATTTTTGAGTTTTGTTAGGTAAACGCGGGTTGTAGTAGGCCTTCCAGGGTTCACACGCGTGCAGTAGTGGGTTAGGGCACGTGTACCTTTACCCAAGAGGATTTTCAAAGAGGTTGTTCAGCAGATGTTTTGGGAATGAAGGGATATGAGTTGGCTTGATGCCAGGTAAGCATGTGTGGTGCAATTTAGGGTTATAATAGATGCCCCCTAATGTGTGAGGTCAGAAGAGCATATGATGGCCGAAATACATTACCAAT
>SNQJ01S0195816.1:0-17475 GCA_010110895.2 Picea sitchensis
ATTGTGTTGTATAAATCCAATACTTCTTTGAATTTTACTACTTCTCTCACTAATCCTTTTCCAAACATTATAACATCATTTAAAAACAAAAAATGTGTTAATGATAAATATTTTCCTAGATTTATACTTTGAATTGATCCTTCTCTCTTGCATTCTCTTATCATTCTGCTATGACCTTCAACTACAAGGAGGAAAAGAAAGGGTGATAATATGCATTGTTGGCATATCCCCCTTATGATGGCACCGATTTGGTTCTAAAACCCTTTATCCCTTTGACTGTAAACTCTTCTCTTAACTTGATTTAATTTCTCATCGATTTACACTACAATTAACCGGCTACCAGGAACACTGAACAATTAGCCATCGAGCTACTAGAACCACCAGACTTCAAGACTTTAACAATGCACATTTAACAATTTACTCCATTCTAGTTTAACTAGCCCACCGGGAACCGAAATACTTGTTTGATTCCCTTTTGTTTCAGTATGAATTTGGTCCGGTTGAAGGTTTTCAAACTGGTCACCGACCCACCAAAATATAAATCCACCGGGGAAATAAACTATGGTCCTTTCAAGGGATTTAGGTTTGGTCCAATTACTAATTTTTTCTGGTCTTTGATCTCTTATGATTATCAATGATCATATATATAGAACATCACCAGATCCATGATTTCCTAATCTCAATACTCTGAACTTTACTCTGATCTACAAGTTCTCAACCAATTGGTTACGATGTCAATATGCACATTCCCCACTTAACTGATTTGTCAATCACACACACAGAAGTTGATTTGAAAAAAATGAATTTTCCCTTCTATTTAACACTCATACAAAGGCTTTCTCTCACATACGCATGGATATTTCTACAATATATTAACACATTAACAAAAAGGGATTGAACACATGATATCTTATACATAAATACACAGATTTCAATAAAAGAAACTTATACATAAATTCTATGAAATCAAAATTATCTCATAACCTCAACTGGATTGATTTCATATAGGTTTTGGGTGTTTCTCTGGCCCTGGCCACCTCGTACTATTCATGTCTGAAAGCGTACATAAATACTTGGGAGCTAAAACCTCCAGATATAGCAAATCCCTACCTAAATTGATAAAACTTTCAACTAATTACAACAATATCATTTCTCTATAAACTATCTTAACTCTCTCTATATTCTTGATTACATACATCTGAGGATCAATAGGATCAAATCCTCCATACTTATGAAAAATCCACATTGCTCAACTAATTTCTCGAATAAGTAATTTACATGGTAATTAGTAAAACAAACCCTATCCTTCTAGAATCATACAAACTTGAATTAAGGGAACCCACTCCCTTTGGTAGAGTTTTATTCAACCTTCTTGAGGTCAAGAGTTGACTATGAAGGGATGCTCCTGCATCACCTTGTTACATAGAATAACCTTGAAGATGACTTGTTTATTAATATTGCAAATGTGGTAGGGGATAATCATCCCAAGATCCGATTTTCCACTTGATATTTCATTCCTATATGCATCAATAACAATCTTAAATAAAACCAATTTATGTTATCAAAACCTTTTGCCAGACCTAACTTGGTTACGATTGATGTAATTTTTTTAATATTTAATGTGTGTATACCTTCTTGGGTTGTCCCCACACCAGATCATGGATTTGTCCATTGTGCGAAAAACCAAATTGCTCCTTCGATATTGCTTCTAGTTAGATCCCCTTTAATATATTTACAAGGATATTTTCTATAATTTTATACACCAAGTTACATAGGGATATATGCCTTTAATCATTTAAGGATTTAACTTCACTTATTTTGGGTATTAGGGAAATAAATGTAGTATTGAAGCCCCCTAACATTTTTCTTGATGTCCTTGATTCCTCTATTATCGTACTAACACTTCTTTTAGAAATTCATAAAAACTTAAATAAAATTCCACAACCCATCTATCTAGACCCATACTCTTGTCTATTTTTTTGAAAGAGTTGAATATTAATTTCAAGTTTTCTTTGGTCACCTCTACCCCTAGGTCCTCATTTTACTGATCGTTAATCATTCTTGGAAAAATATATTACTTTCAAAATCCTTGCAATATATGAATTTGGTGGCTCTTGGAACAAGGACCTAAATTGCCTTACTCCTTCCTCTAATATTTCCTTGAAAGTTATTACTCTTGAACCTTTTATTGTCTTTAATTCGCAAATGGAATTCATGAATTTTCAATGTTTGGAAAAGTTCTAAAACAATTTTGTGTTCTCATCTCCTTTTGCTAAACATATTGCTCTACTTTTTAGTCTCCATTTAGCTTCCTCTTGTTCCATAAGATTTCTTGTAATGCTTTGTAACCTTCCGAGATTACTTTGAAAATATTTTTCTCTTATTCAATTCATACATAGCCTTTATTTGGTCGTTTGTTTCTACCATTTCTTTCCTTGTACTTATGGATTTTTCTTATTCCATGCTACAACTAATTTCTTAACATTTCTTAGGTTTTATACAAATTGAAACATTGTAGAAACCCCTAAATCATAATCATATATTTTCCAATTTTTTATTATTAGGCTCAATAAAATATAGATCTGAAGAGCCAAATCTATTTTTTTTTTTAATTAGTGAGCTATAGGGGCAGTCACAGTCCTGGAAGTGTGTAGCTAGTGACTATTTGTAGGCGGTCGCAGCCCAACATGTATGCATCCCACGACCAGTCGCTCTGGTTTGAACTAACTAAGCACGAATGCCTATAAAAGTTTTGGAAAAATATCCCAGATCCGTCCCAAATATTTCATATTTGTAAGATATGGTTTCCGAGGGAGTGACAGGGAAGACTAAGGACTGCAAAAAAGTTACAGAAGACTGAAAATCAAGGGGAAATTGAACTAGAGAAGAATCAAATATCCCTCCCCAGTGGATTCGTCAATTCTGTTATGGATAAATCCATCCTACATATAAGCCATATCTCTCTTGGATCTACCCTTGATCCATGAAAAACATTAGGGCTAGCTTCCTAAATAGTTTTCTCTAGATATAAATATATTCGTTTCCTTTTAACCAAGAATGGTGATAAACATACCTTTTAGACCAATGTTTTTCCTTATATGTCATGGCTGACACAACTCTTGAGATCCAACTCCAACTCCTGCAATCTGCTTCCTTCACACAAGGAAATAAAAAATCTATTGATCTACTATTCTTCCAGTGTTAGGAAAAGCACAAATATGATTAAGATCTAATCCAATCTATTCAAAGTGAGATCATATCTATCTTCTACAATTGAAAGCATCAATGTGGACATGGGAAAACTACAAATCTATATATAAATGAATAGAGAAGTACAACAAAACTGTTTTACCTTGAATGAATGATGCATTCCTCCTTAAGCTCCTTGCTTTTGATCCTTTGCAACCCTCACTCATGAATGGAAAACTTGATCTAAGGGATGATCTGAATGGAGAATATTTGAATAATTTTGTAGCATGTACCTCTAAATGATTCTTCCTCTCCTTGCCCATGGAAACACCTTCCTTTTATAGATTGGTGGAGGAGGCTAAGAGAGGCTCCTAGATCTATAGAACTTAGTGAAATTGACTGAATTGAGATTTCCCAAGCTCTTACCATGAGATAACCAACTTATCTAGCACTAAATCCCTCATAAATTACTAATTCTAGAAGGCTATAGAGGTGGTCGCATGACAATAGTAATGCAACTAGCGATTGGTCATAGGTTGCAAAGCTATTTAGCAAAAACCGATCACACCCCAACAATGGGTTCAATATTGACTGTCCTCAAAATTAGGGGAAATCCATGGCAGAAGAGTGTGAAATGAATGGAACCAAGGAAGATGAGTGTGTCTCAGCATAGCATCATCAATGTGTCCTTCATGAGGCCCTAGGGTGGAAAATAAGGATGTAACACCTTATTTACTAAAAATGGCCTCCATACATAAGAATACATAACAATCTCTCTATTATTATTCCCCTTGGGTACCTCCATAAGTACCCCATATTACCCACCTAGGTACACTACATTCCAACCCCCTTCGAAAATCATTGACCTTAATTATTGTTGTGAGGAAGTACAAACATATACCAAGGTCCCATGGATGAATGTGGACCAAAATGATGAATTAGCTGGATATAGAACAAAGGTCCCATGTAGGAGTGTTAGCCACCATGTTGAAGTAGTCCAAGCTCCACTTTAAACCTGTGTCCCATGTATGAGTGTTGAATATGGAACCCAACCAATGACAACTAAGCTCCATGAATGACCAATAAATATGATCCAAATACCCACCAATGACATGGGAATTCAAATAAATATAATCCTCAAAAATATGATCCACATAGTTGTAAAGGGTTGAAACTGAATCTGGAAGGAACAATACCACTCTAGAATATGCAAGATGAATACCAGTACTCATAAAAGGCTCTTGATTTCTGTTAATGATGCTCTCTACATAAGGTGGAGTAGAGTCATCATATAGAATATTAAAGTAATTTTCATCCCAGAAAAGACAACTATCCATATACCAATCCTCACAATCATTCTCTAAATTATACCAGACATATCTTTCTCAATTATTTTCTTCCTCAATGCAAGGGTATGTGTCCACAATAATACAGTTCTCCTAATATTTAGTGAATGTCTCTTGAATATCTCAGAGATATTTTTCCAACAACATTATGACATTTCCATTCTTCATGCCAATGAGGGCTTGAGAGTGAATTTGTTTAGAGGTTGTAGCACATGACATATCCATTGGAAGCACCACATATAACCTACCAAAAGAAACCCCTGAAAATCCTCTATCCAATGACACTAGTCGGGAAATAATCTAAGCATCCTATAAAAATTTATGATCTCTATAGTCTCACAACAATCATGAAAAAACCCTGGAAAGTGTCGATTTTAAATTAGTGATATCTTGACCTCTTGAAATTCGATTGAGACAATTTGTTTTTTTTTTTAAATTAGTTGTTTTACTAAGAGGAACTCAGATCTACAATGGTTTTGGAAAATTCTTCACCAAATTCTACAAAAACCTACAAATTGTGTGATTGTCCTTAGAAAGACCTTGGAAAAAGGTAGAGTTTAAAATTTGATTCAAACGAATTTTATTTTGAAATTGGTTGTTTTTTAGAGAGAAATTCATATCTACAGCCAGTTTCTTCAAATTACTCTAAGAAATCTACAAAAATTTATCTGAGTGTTGCTCCCCTCTTTTTTCCTTTGAAAACTTACAAAATAGGAAAACAAATTACTTAATTCTGTGGCATATTAAATAGCTTTGATACCAATTGTTAAGTGCCTAAGATTTGAAAATAGAATCCCATACAAAATATCCAAGAACAATATAGAAATCCTTACTTTATTATTATAAAAACCCTTAAGGCAGGGAAACACCTTTGTTGGCATAGGGGCAGACCCAGGGTTCAGTCCAAGAGCGCACCAACAAGCCCTAGCTACTGGCCCTTTCGACAACACCTGCGAAGCAAATGTAGTCTCACCCTAAGCAGCGATGAGGGGGTTGCAGGACATAGATGTCTACAACTAGGGGAATATCAAGGGGATCTTATATAATAGCAATCACGATATTCATATATCATCTACCAGGGAATTCTACTCTGTGCAGCTATAGATCTTGATCTAACACAGTAATGCAAATAACAGTATAATAATGGCAGAGATCAAATCATTAATCACTCACACAACATGAGATGTATGTGGTTCACCCTCTCTCTAGGGCTACATCCACATAACTCTGCTTATGATATATTAATATAAAGCTTACAGTTCTGATCTGCACTCTTGGCTAGCAGATCCTCTCTCTCCTTCTGTCTTTCTGTCCCTCCTCCTGCACACCCAGCCGCAGGATCTGATCTTCACACCCAACTGAAGATTTTACAATACCAGAAGGCTTCAACACTTCTCTCTCATAATACAATGACCTCTCACCACAACAATATAGCTAAATCAATAAAAATATCATACCCCCCGCGACCCAGGTCCTCTTGAACTTTATTTATACATTACAATACCTCACCAACAGCCTTAGGCCGAAACCTAGTTGTCAAAACCCTAATTACCAAAACCCTAGGTGTCTAAGACCCTAGGTCAACTTGATCCACTTTTTTCGGACTTCACTGGCCTGTCTTTCCTTCCTTCTCGTGCGGTGCTCCAAAGCATCCAATGGTGGTTTTTTGCACTTCATGAGTCGTCCTCAATCCATCTTTCTTGCTGATCTATCATCCTCGATCTCCTCATCAACGACTTGCTTTTCCACACTTCGCTCCATCTTTTCTGCTCTTTTTCTCACTTTGACCCAGTGATAGTCACTGTGTCTCCCACAAAGTTTGCTTTTTACCTTTTCTTCCTTTTTCTTCATTTCCTTTGATAACCAAGGGCCAACAGGCCCCCAACACTCACATGTGACTCGTCCCGAGGCACTTCAGATCTGCTCCCTTTGTTTTACTTCGACTTTGGACTGCGTCATGCAGCCTTTTCTTTTTTCTTTATGCCTCCTTCCCGTCCTTGTGCAGATTGTCTTTTCTGTGTTTGGTACCCAGTTTCAACTGCACCTGGTACCTAAACCCTTTTCCTTATGCCTTTACTTGGAGCTGTGAGGCAATTGGTTGTCATAGTACAACTTCAGCCGACTCCCATTCACCAATCCTTCTTTCCATTCTGCATTCAACGTCTTCAGATGTGCAACTCCTCCTTTTGTGACGTAGGTGATCTCATATGGTCCAAGCCAATGTGTTCTGAACTTCCCAGGATGTTTGATAAACTTACTGTCATATACCAGTACTAAATCACCTTGCCTGAATATCTTTTTCTTGATGTGCCTGTCATGGTAGGCCTTTTCTCGTTCCTTCTGAACTTGCTGATGGAAGTCTACAATGAATCTGTCTTCTTCTAGTTTGACTAACTGTGCTAGCCTCTCATGAATAGCGCCAGTATCATCCATGTCTGTAAATGCAACAATTCTTAAGCTCAGTACCAAGTACTCCATTGGGACAACAGCTTCAAGATCATAAACCAACTTGAAAGGGGTCTACGTTTAATTTCTTGCAAGTGGTTCTATAAGCCTAGAGTACTGCTGATACTCTTAAATCCCAATCATCCCTATTCATTCTGCAAATCTTTGTCAATGCTGTCTCCAAGATCTTGTTGAATGCTTCAACCGTTCCATTTTCTTGTGGATGGTAAGGTGTACTCTTTTGATGGTGGATTGCAAATTCTTCAGTCAGGGCTGCAACTATCTTATTGATGAAGTGTGTACCTTGATCACTCATAAGGACCTTAGGGCATCTAAACCTGGTTATAATGTCATAAAATATAAAATGTGCAGCTGTAGTTGCACTACAATCCTTGACTGCTCTTGCTTTGGCCCATCTAGTTAGGTATTCTTTCACAGTGATAATATACCTTGCTCTTGTGCGCTTTGTTGGTGGGTTTATAGGTCCCACGAAGTCAATGGCCCATTTTTAAAATGCCTGTAGGGTCATCTGTGGTGCTAATGGAATCTCATCTCTTCGGGATGGTTTTCCCACTCTCTGGCATACATCGCATGCTCTGGTATATTCTTTAGCATCTCTGTGTAACGTAGGCCACCAAAGGCCAGCTCGCAGAACCTTCTATGCAGTTTCTTTCCCTGCGTAATGTTCTCCTGCGATGCCTTCATGAGATTCTACGAGGATCATCGGGCGCTCTGTTTCCATAACGCATCTTCTTAGTATCTCATCAGGTCCTATTTTATATAGCTGACCAACTATCAGTGAAAAATCTATAGCGCGCACCACTAATTGTTTTTTCTGGGAGATTGTATACTCACTCGAAGCCATTCCTGTTGACAGGAACTGGACTATGTCTATGAAGTGTTCATCAATCTTTCTAATGGTGAGCAGTTGTGCATCCAGTAATGTATCCTCCAGACTGGTAGGTTCTTCGCCATGTTCCAACCTCAACAGGTGGTCTGGGCCCTTGTTCATTTTTCCTGGCTTAACTATGATCTCAAAATCATACTCTTGAAATAGTAGAAGCCATCTGTAGATTTGCCCCACCAACACTGGCTTATTGACTGGGTACTTCACCGTGGAGTGATCAGTAAACATTTTAAAGTGTCCTCCTAACAAGTAGTGGCAGAATTTTTGCAACGCATATACCATGGCTAGTCCCTCTCTCTTTGTAGTGGTGTAATTAACTTCAGTTGTGGACAGCTTCCTGCTGGAAAATGCTAATGGATGATCAATGTCCCCTTCTCCAAGTTGTGCCAGTACTGCTCCTAATGCAATGGAAGACACATCAACATGCACATGAAATTCCTTGCTCCAGTCTGGAAATACTAGAATAGGCGCAGTTACCATCTTTTGTTTCAGTGTGTCGAAGCTCTGCTAGCATTCTTCTGTCCAACCAAATTGACAGTCTTTCTTTAATAATTTCTCCATTGGTGCAGTAATCTGAGCATATCCTTTGATAAATTTCCTGTAATAGCCAGTATGTCCTAGCGCCGTGCACAGTTGTTTGACTGAAGTAGGTGGTGGCAAATCAACTATAATTGTAATCTTGGATGGATCCACCAACAATCCTTTCTTGCATACAATATGACCTAATAATACTCCAAATGGTGAGAAGAAGATTCATTTCTTCAAATTCAAAGCAATTTGACACTGCCTGCATTTATCCAGCATTAGCCTTAGACATTCAATATGATTTTTCAACAAACTAAAAACAATCCAGTCATCAAAGTACGCTTCTAAAAACTTATGCAAAAATTCTTTGAATGCTTCAACCACCACCCTGAAAAAGATGGCTGGGGCATTCTTCAATCCAAATGGAATTACTGTATATTGGTAGTATCCCCACTCTGTGGCAAACATAGTCTTATGGCGGTCCTCCTTGGCGATGCGGATATGATGGTATCCTGAAAACCCATCTGTAAAAGAATATACTTCTTGGCCTCCCACGTTATCCAACACTTCGTCTGTGGATGGTGTAGGGAAAGGATCATGTAGACAAGCATCATTCATCTTTCTGAGATCTACGCAAATACTAATCTCACCTGTCTTCTTATCTTGCACTACCATGGGGCTAATCCACTCCAACTCCTCGATAGGTTCAATAATCCTTGCTTCCAACATTCTATCGAGCTCAATCTTCACTTTTTCCTTATATTTCGGGTTCAGTCTATAAGGTCTTTGCTTGACTGGCTTTGCATCTAGTTTCAAAGGTATTCTCATATTTCCCATAGATCCTTTGATACCCTTCATATCAGTGAACTTGGTCGGGAACAAGTCCTAATACTCGTGCAATAATTCTGTGATTTTGTCAATGGTAGCAATGTCCCAGTAATCTCCGACATTGGCAAGCTTTGGTGTCTTTTCTGTCCCAATATTGACTTTCTTTATCTTTATTGGCTATACAATGAATGGCAGTTCAACTGCTGGTCCTTCCACATCTCTCTGGCCTTCTGTTTCTGCAATAATCACCTTCCTTGGATCATCGTCTTCATCGGCATTAATGTTGTAGCAGATCTGTAGTTTCTAGAGTGGTGCAGTCCATTCATCCTCTTCTTTATCCAAAGGGAGGCCAGATGCCTCCTTAAATACTTTCTGTCTCACCATCTGTAGTGCTCAATCTACTGAAGGAAATTCAATTTCAAACAAAAAGTTGGTTATAAAATTTTGGATCATACCTTCCCATTCTAAAGTGACGAGGCACAACTCTGCTCGAAGGTACCAGTTAATCGGGGTGGTATCAAGTGTATTGACGAATCTGTGTGCCCGTTGTTCTCTAGGAACATCACTCTAGGCCTCTTCGCAACTGCGTACATGGTCCTTTGGGCAGCTTCAACCTGTGTATCTTACTTCGCAGCTGCGTACGTGGTCCTTTGGGTAGCTTCAAACTGTGTATCTTACTTCGCAACTTCCTACTTGTGCTGAAAACCGCGCTGTCATCAAAGTTCGACATTGTGTCCAGTCTGTGATGTTTCCCTTGTGCGATCCCCACCATCTTGCTGGTGTGGCTCTCATGGCCTCATCCATTGCCAACAACCTCTATTGTGTTGGTACACTTGTCTCAAATTCTGATAAGAAGTTATCTAAAGGGTTCATCCCATCAAATGTGGGTAGATTACTCACTATTGTGCCAATCCAACGAACTTCTCTGGTTAGCCTAGCACATATTCTTGTAGATACTTCATACATCTAGGTCTTCCAGTTCTCCAGTGCTTCTTATGAGTCAGATGAACATGTGCTGTCACTTCGTCAGCTCAGATTCCCGTCAGCTGTAGGGTTGATATAATCCTGCTGTCTGGCTGTTAATTTGTAGATGTTTTCCAGTTCAAATGCGTAATCTTCTCCTCTGATAGGCTCTGTATATCGTGGACCCTCATCTAGATCTAAAGGTGCAATGACCCTAAGGCCATCTTTCTCAAATGTCATGCGTCTTTTTTTTAGATCAACAATAGTAGAATTATCGAGGGCCCAATCAATTCCTAACAATGAAGGGTAAGGGAAACTATCATCAACAATTTCAATTACGTCAATATTTGTAAAGGTTCTTACTCCATCGATGTCCACTGGGACATGCTCTAGTCATCCAAATGGGCTGACAACTTGCTGATTAGCCATGCGAAGCCTGATAGGGGAATATATCAGCTTGGGTTTTCCCATCAGTGCCCAAGTCTGCTTTGTCATGACATTGACCTCCGACCCTAAGTTGAGGACTACATAGGCTATCTCATACTCTCCTATCTGAGCATTCAAGTGTAATTATTTATTTTTCCTTCTCCTTTTTCCAATTTGGTGCACTTCCCTATTCAGTAAGGGGTTTATCTTTCCTAGCTCATACTTCTTGATTAAATCTTTTAATTCTTGTACAATGCCTTTATCTTGAATCAACTTAACACAAGTGCAAAAAAATTCCATGAGTTTGCTTACCTCTTTCCCTTCTCTTGGCGATGTAGACTGATCAAATGCCTAAGGCATGCCATATTCTTTGATTTCTGGTTGTCTATTTGATGAATATCCTTGACCTCTTTTGAACTCTTTTTTTTCCTCCTTGAATATCTGTCTTTCTTTCTGAGCATTGAACATTGGGGTCTTTTTGTATCTTTCCCGACTCTGTGGTCATTTTCAATCTTTCCTTGGGCTGCTCTGTCTTCTCCTGTAGCAGCTCCTCCTCGAGTGATAACAACGACTCTAGGGTCTGTTCCACGAGGTTCAACATATATCAGTTGTACTTGTGGGTTCTGCTAAGGTCCTCGTCTTTCCTGAAATTTAGCCAGCAACACAAGGTATTCCTCTATGACATGCTCGAAGAAGTTACAGTAACTACAAGTTGTACAAGGATTCTGACAATACCTTGCTAAATGTCTTGGTTGCACATAGTTGTAATAGATTATTTTTCCTCAGCCTCAGCCCATACCTCGTCCTCTGTATCCACCGTGAGAATTAAAGTTTCCTTTCCCCGGAGAGTTGTATTGCAGAGTGTTTCCTTCTTGTTGTACTTCACCTTGAATCTTGTATATGTCTCTCGACCTTTCATGCATGAGATCATAAAATCTACAATCTTGATCATCGTGCCCCACTGATTTATAGAATGTACAATACAAGTTTGTAGGTGTCTGAACATACTTCTGCATGTAGTAGCACTCACTTGGGCGATGCCTATTTCTGCATACATCGCACCAGGGTAGGTTAACTTGATTCAAGGGGCTCGACGCCCCTGAGACCAAGTACTCATGAAATAAGGGACAATGTTCCTTATCATGGCCTTTAGATCTGCATCTTACACACCATATATCTTCCCTTTTGTCTTTTCCCTTATCTTTCTTCATATCCTCAACCTGTAAAGACAAACTAGTTCGCTGGGTCATGATCTGGCTAATGCCTGAACTAGATTCTCCCATCGGTGTTGACTCAAGCTTCATGGCGATATCCAAACCTTCTGCCTGTGATTCAATCTTCTTCTGCATCAAAGGGACTCTTATGTGTGGTAACATCGTAGTGATGAACCATTCTTTGTTATGTTCATCGAGGATCTGAAAAGTTAATCGACCTGTCAGGGTCTTGAATCTCTAGTCGAACTCCCAAACAGGTTCTGCTACTCTTTGTTTAATCTCTTTTAGTTCTATAATACATTGTGACTCTGACTTAGGTTTCTTAAACTCTGCAATCAATGCATTCTTAATCTCATTCAGGGGCTTAGGCTGTGCTAGTCCTTGGACAAGTTTCATGTACCAACTCAGTGCGTGGTCCATTAACGTAGTGTTGAACTGGGTTCTCTTGATGGCTTCATCGGTGATACTTTTAATGTTCCACACGGCTTCACACAAAAACCAATGCTGATCTGGATCTTCAGATCCATCTCCTCTAAAGATAGGTGGTCTCATTTCATCTGCCATAGAGCTGACTAGGCTTCTTGTCTGAGTAGATGTTGAGCTACTAGTAACAATATTTTGAATATTATGGTGGTTTTGACTACTCCAACTGCTAAGTACCGTTGGGACAATAGGAGGATTAAAATTACTTACTTCAGTAGTCTGCACAGTTCCTGAGTTTTCTGGATCGCTTTGGCGCAATTCTTCACCTTCCCCTTCTTCTGTTCTGGTGGGTTCTGGATGCTCTTCGTCGGTTAGATCTACCTCTTCTCCGCTGTAGAAACCCTCTTCTCCATAGTTTTGCTTAAACAAGTTCTCAAGGTGAACCCCTCAGAATACTTTTCCACTGCACGTATGTCCTGGTTCTATGTTGCTGTCATTGTCCGAGATCTTGAACATTAGCCTTTTCTGGTTCGACCAATCTACTGTATCTTCAATATGTGGTTTTCATGCAAGATAATCTTGATTCTTAGCTTTATAAAGTGCAAAATTTTTCCTCTGGGTCCTTTGAAAAAGTATCTCTCGGCTTGGCTATACGATTCTGTTCTGTCAACAACAAACTCGGTGATATACCCTCCAATGGTACCATCAAACCAATGATCTACTTCTCTGGATACAACGTTGTCAATTCTCTTGACCTTCTGGATCAACGTCGGTGTCCAAACCACAGGAGGTCTATATATGATCTCAAACTATGTGTCAGCTAACCTAGCCAACCACTTTTGCAGCTCCTGATGGATTCCTCCAAAGAAGATCTCGTGAATATCGATGAAGATGTATCTCTGTAGCCAATCTTCAGTACTCAGTTTAGGGTTCTTATTCTGGGCTTCAACGAAGTCCTTCTCTTGATCCTATATCCACTTCTGAATCTCTGTCTTCGATGGGAACCACCTTGACATTCCCTTAAAAAGATTCCGATCCCGACAAGAAAACCATTTGTTGGCACAGGGGTAGACCCAGGGTTCACTCCAAGAGCGCACCAACAAGCCCTAGCTACTGGCCCTTTCGGCAACACCTACGAAGCAGATGCAGTCTCACCTGAAGCAACGATGAGGGGGTTGCAGGACAGAGATGTCTACAACCAGAGGAATATCAAGGGGATCTTATATAATAGCAATTATGGTATTCATATATCATCTACCAATGAAATCTACTCTGTGCAACTATAGATATTTATCTAACACATTAATGCAAATAACAATATAATAATGGTAGAGATCAAAGAATTAATCACTCACACAACACAATATGTACGTGGTTCACCCTCTCTCTAGGGCTACGTCCACAGAACTGTGCTTATGATATATTAAGATAAAGCTTACAGTTCTGATCTGCACTCTTGGCCAACAAATCCTCTCTCTCCTTCTGTCTTTCTCTCCCTCCTCCTGTGCACCTAGTTGCAGGATCTGATCTTCACACCCAGCTAAAGATCTTACAATACTAGAAGGCTTCAACACTTCTCTCTCATAATACAATGACCTCTCACCACAAAAATAGAGATAAATAAATAACAATATCATACCCCCCATGACCCAGGTCCTCTTGACCTTTATTTATACATTACAATACCTCACCGACAACCTTAGGCTGAAACCTAGGTGTCAAAACCCTAATTACCAAAACCCTAGGTGTCTAAGACCCTAGGTGAACTTGATCCACTTTTTTTGGACTTCGCTAGTCTGTCTTTCCTTCCTTCTCGTGCAGTGCTCCAAAGCATCCAATGGTGTCTTTTTCCACTTCCCGAGTCGTCCTCGGTCCATCTTCCTTGCTGATCTGTCATCCTCGATCTACTCATCAATGGCTTTCTTTTCCGCACTTCGCTCCATCTTTTCTACTCTTTTGCTCACTTCGACCTAGTGACAGTCACTGTGTCTCCCGCAAAGTTCATTTTTTACCTTTTCTTCCTTGTTCTCAGTTTCCTTTCATAACCAAGGGCCAACAACCTTAGACTTGATACTTTTATGGAAGGAATCCACTCTTGTTCACTTGCCTTTTCGAGGGGGAAACCTTCTATTCAGCTAAGCTCCAAATACAATACTCTTCCACCATGATTCATTACATTGCTTATACTTTCGTATATAATACTATCTATCTCCTAATAACGTTATAGAAAATGAACCTTCTAGTAAGCCTTCTCACATTTATTGTCTTCACACTATTACATAGGCCTTATTTACTAGAAATAGCCTCCGCATATAAAAATACATAACCACATATCTATTATTAATCCCATTGGGTACCTCTCTAGGCACCCCATATAACCCCCTAAGATACACTACATTAATAGTGTGAACACAATGAATGTAAGAAGACTTACTAGAAGGTTCCTTCTTACATTTATTATTGGACAGTTGGTTTAGACAGTTGGTTGTCATTGATGTCAACCCTTGTATAGTGATCTTGGAGATTGATGTCAACCTTTAGAGATTGATGTCAACCCTTGGACAAGCCTAGAGATGTTGGACAATTGATTGAAATTTGTATGATTGATATTGATGGTGAGTTAGTTGGGTACATTTGATATAGTCTACATGTAGCCCCAAAGGTGTGTTTATGGGACCCAAAGTTGATTAAGGAATATGGACATGAAGGACAATGAAATGTAGGTAAGATTATCATAGATGGGTAGTACATGTCGTTCTATTTTCGTTGATATGTGGAACGGACGTGGTTCCTCATGGCTAGGGAGATATGGCCTTGTAAAGTTGGAAGCTCCCAATAGTGGTCAAGAAGCCCCTAGTTGGTTACAAGTCTTGGTGGAAGGGTAAAGTGGTTGTAACAAGAAACCCCTAAAATAAGGAAAGAGGTTACCTATCACAAGTATAAATACACCTCAAGAGTCTCTCATTTGGACACACACACTNTTGGACAATTGATTGAAATTTGTATGATTGATATTGATGGTGAGTTAGTTGGGTACATTTGATATAGTCTACATGTAGCCCCAAAGGTGTGTTTATGGGACCCAAAGTTGATTAAGGAATATGGACATGAAGGACAATGAAATGTAGGTAAGATTATCATAGATGGGTAGTACATGTCGTTCTATTTTCGTTGATATGTGGAACGGACGTGGTTCCTCATGGCTAGGGAGATATGGCCTTGTAAAGTTGGAAGCTCCCAATAGTGGTCAAGAAGCCCCTAGTTGGTTACAAGTCTTGGTGGAAGGGTAAAGTGGTTGTAACAAGAAACCCCTAAAATAAGGAAAGAGGTTACCTATCACAAGTATAAATACACCTCAAGAGTCTCTCATTTGGACACACACACTTACGTTGAATATCTATATTATGAATGTTATGGTCTATATTTTGGAAAATCTATTAGTGAATCTAAGGTTGAATCTGGCGGCATTTTCTGAGGCATCAAAGGACTTTGAAGGAGTGAAAGTTTCAGAGTTGCAGAAAACTAGAAACCCTAGTTTTCTGAGGTTATATGTGGGATGCATAAGGACATGCTGTGTACATACGCGAGTTGCAGGAGGACAAGTCATGTACATCCGTAGGCTGCATGAGGACATGTCGTGGATATGAGGCAAATATTTGAAGAAGAATGATTGGTTGAGTTACAACAAGGTTTGATGGTACAACACAATTGCTATAGGACCTGAGATGGTATGCTTTAAGTTTTCACGAGTAAAGGTATGTATTTTATGTATTTTTTTTAGGCTTGTATCTTGGATGGCAGGGCACATGCTTAAGGAATGACTTAGAGGTCCTTGAGGGTACATGGCTGCATATGGTTGAGGTGATATTGTTACATGCTTGAGACATACCCTTGGCACTTGGTATATGGTTGTTATGGTTCATTGTTAGAGGCACATATTTGTGATATTGGCATATACATGAGGCTTATCTTATGGTACATGGCATGATTGAGAGTGATATGGTATATGGTTGAGATACATTTCATGGTATATGGTCTATGGTACGGGGTATGGTACAGGTTTTGATGTACATTGTTGATGTACATGGTTGATACATGGTATGGTACATGATTGTTACTTGGTATACATGGTTGATGGTTGAGGCATATGGTATAGGTTGAGATGCATGGTTTGGTATTGATGTTGGTGCATGGTTGATGCACTCTTTGTGGTACATGTTGTGGTACATGATTGATTCTTGGTATGGTACAAGATTGGTACATGGTGTGGTGTTGATGTACATGGTTGATATACATGGTTGATGTGCATGGTTGGCACATGGTATGATACATGATATGGTACATGGTTGATGTGCATGGTTGACACATGGTATGATACATGGTTGATGTGCATGGTTGGCACATGTTATGGTACAGGTTGTGGCGTAGGTTGATGCATGGTGCATGGTACATGTTGGTACTTGGTTGAGACACATATCTTGTGATGGTATGTTGATGATCTTGGTACATGCTTGGTAGAGGCACATGTTAGTGATTTTGGACATCTAGTTGAGAGGTGTCCTTGGCATATGATCCATGTGAGAGGATTTGGTTGAGTATTATTGACAGTGACAGGTTGGATATAGTGAAAATGACAGTAATAGTGATAATTGGTCTACACTTATAATTTAGGGTGGTAGGACATGGCAAGGAAAGGGGGTTGTAGCCTCCTTCTGGTTGGTTATGGAGAATCAAGGAGTTGAAGCTTCCTTTAGGTTGGAGCCTGAGAACTAGGTGGTTGTAGCCTCCTTCCAGTTGGTGTCAGAGAACTCATGGAGTTGGAGATTCCTTCAGGTTGGGGCTTGAGAATTAGAGGGTTGTAGCCTCCTTCTGGTTGGAGCCATAGAATTCAGGGACTTGAATATTCCTTCAGATTGGAGCCTGCAAATAGGGGGTTGTAGCCTCCTTCCAGTTGTAACTGGAGAATTTGGAAGTTGGTGCTTCCTATGAATGAATTCTTGATATATATAAGAAAACATTTTGTGGTTTTCTCCCATTTGGGTTTCCACGTAAATACTGGTGTACTGTGTTCTTGATGTGATGTTTGTTTATTAAGGTTGGTTGTCATTGATGTCAACCCTTGAAGAAAGCCCTGTAGCACAAAGGCTTGGGTAATGGACCCAATATTGTTTGATGTAAATATGACTCATTATTGTTTTGTCATGGTTGA
>SNQJ01S0195817.1:28188-45663 GCA_010110895.2 Picea sitchensis
ATGCCCAAAGGCTACAAGACTGATCTGGTCTTCTAGTCACAGATCTCAAGAACCCTGCAAAAGAAACGGCATGCAAAACTGATGCTCCAAGCTCCCAGAAACGATCCGACAGTGTTTCCACCTCAAAGGCTTCCCTGCAACAAACTGACTTTGGCTTGGCTTTCCAACAGCATAACTCTGCTCTGAATGACTGTCCATTGGCCTCAAACAGGCCTGGTTTATATAGAAAAGGAGTTGGTTTCACATCCTCAACTTCCTCCAAGAATCTGGCCTCCAAAAATGCCCAATATCCCCCAAAAATGGAGTCAAACTGCTAATAATAGGCATTATTAATTAAAAAATACCCAACTTTAATGAAAAAAAAAAACCCACTTTTAATTGAAATTGGGCTTAAGCCCCCGATCCTGGGCGCGGCCCCCCTTTTCTCGGTCATATGGCTCGGCATGTGGCCAAGCGCTATCGCGCTGGCCACCCCACACTCGCCCATGCTCCGTAAATCGTGGTCATGTGGCAATTGGTTATAACCGTGGCTAACAGTCACATTGGCGCGCGCGTTTGTTTGTTGGTTGGCCCCGAGTCATATGGGCGTAAAACTCGGCCATATGGCCTCGGCTGTATACATCCGCGCGTTTTATATTCAACGGTCCGGTCCTATGTCATAGGACCGTTGCTTGATTCCCGCGCTGTCGGTTAACTCCCGCCCGGGTTCATGTGCTATGGTCCTGTGGTATGGCCGAGGGCTGGGGCTAGGCCCCGGCCCTTTTTTCCGCCGTGTAAACCTTTGACATAATTTAAATACCATATATGCCATTTGATTAACCAAGTTCTACCGGCGATACCGTGGTTAGCCCGTGTGTGTCGGTCCTTTGCATTCTCCGACGTCCCGTGTTCGAATCTGCCCGGCGTCGACCAAACAAATTTAAAATACAGCCAATAACCAATAGCGCAGCGCCACGTGGCAGCCCGTGATTGGCCCACGTGGCGCTTTTAAAACCAATCAAACCATGACACACGTCAATCTGTGATTGGACCACGTCTATGCCACATGTCAGCGTCGTACGCTCAGTCAACTGCCACGTCACTCGAGCCACGTCATCCGCCGTACGCCCAGTCAGCACTGCCACGTCATCCGATGACGTCAGCGTGCCACGTGTCACCCGGTGAGTGGTGACACATGTCACCTCATAACCGGTACAACTGTACGCTGAAAACGCCAAATCCACCTGACACGTGTCGCGTCCTGGTGATGCCACGTGTCGCCTCTTGGTTGGTCCACGTCATCTGTATGGCCCTGCCATGTCATCTGTATGGTCTGCCACATGTCACCTCCTGGTTGGTCCACATCAGCTATACGGACATGCCACGTCAGCACTGTACGGACATTCCACATCAGCAATGTACGGCCTGACACGTGTCTATACGGACTATACGGACAGGTACAGTCAGCATCCAAAATTTTGCCTGTTTGGCTTTTCGGACAGAACGCGATATCTTCTCCATACGAACTCTGTTTGACATAAAAATTATACCACCGGAATCAGGAGGACGAGACGGACGCAATGGCACAGGTTTCGTCGCATTCTGAGCACTTTCATTTTTGAGCATTTTTCAAGCCCTGTCAGGCTTCTGGATCTGTTTTCAGATCAATTATAGAACACAAAACAATCTTAATAATATCCTCATGGAGCAATGAGGACAAATAAAATTGGTTAATTTTTAGCATTCTATGTTAGAGAAGACTAACATGGACATTAATTTGGACTCTAACTTGCCTTCATGTTGTAATGGGTTGGTGCCTAAGGTTGCAAGGTAGTTGGCCTTATTACAATGTTATATGCTTGGTGATTTGACATGACTTGGTTTTCAAAATTCTCTTTTAATAATGGTCTTAGTGTTGGTATCATGTGTATGTAGAAAATAAATGTAGATCTAACCTAAGAGGGAATGATTAAATATTTGATTATTGTGTTTTCTAAGCATCTCGTCTCACACCTTTTTTTATAATATTTTTTGTACATTTTTATAATATAGTCGACACTAGGCTAAGAAATTGTGGTACTACTTATAGAAATTAATGTATTGGTTTCCCAAGATGTTGTTTCAATTCAAAAACATTAACAATGCCAATAATATGTTGAATTTAACTTCAAAATGTATACAGATGCATAAAATTTCCTTGTAGTCTTTGGATTTGGCCTTCAATTCTTTGGCTTCCTCCACTAGACATGTTTTCATATTCAACCATGATTTTTAGGTTGGTGCTCTCTTGCTACCTTCTTTTGTTGGAACTTTTTAACCTCATGGGTTATTCTTTAATTGGACGGTATTGGATTATTGTCAAGATCATTAATTCGCAATGCTTACAAAGTCCATTGGCTTCATAACTTACTTTGATATTGTATTTTTATTTACTTTTTAATAGGGTTTTTCATTGATACCTTGATATTTTTTTCCACTTCCTTTCAATAGGAAATGGTATTAAATTAATAAGGAATGAAGCTCTCACTCAACATAGATATTTAGATGGAACACCAAATTTGACCACTATAATAAGGTTAGTAATGTCCTTCAATTGGATTAGCATAATATTTTAACTTATGCTCCTAGAATTAACTTAGGTTTTAAAGACAAATATAGGAGAGCCAAGGTTTAACAAACCCTCTCTACCTTGAAGTTTTAATGTAGTTTCAAAACTATTGGTTGGATACTAATAAATTTACCATGGAGGTATTAAGTTAACATCCCTTTAGTGCCCGTAGGCATAATAATAAAAGGAATTGATAAAAGGAACAATGATTAATATTGTTGGCATATTTACAGACAGAAGGCAGAGTATGTGTGTTTTTCATTGATGGCAAGATCAGCATGACAAGAGTATACTTGTTTTCCAATGATAGCATGATCAGCAGCACAGCGATAATGGCATGGCAAGAACAGAAGTGTAAGCTTAGGAGGAGGAGCAACAGTGATCATTGGATCATCCATCCTGAATTCCTGATGGTCATCAGATCTGAATTCAGACCGGAGGAGCGCGTAGAAGAGGAGAACAAATCTCAGACGTTGGATCTGAGCGTCGAGGATGAACGGTCACTGGATCATGTATAACTGCGAAGAGGATAAGGCTGAGCCATCCTCCAACTCCACAAAATACAAAGTTGTGAAATGATCTGGACTGTCGATCCAAGAAGGACACATAGCGAGAGATTAGCATTTCGCTGACTGAAGTGTCAAAGGAAGGAGGTGCTCTAACCTCCAAAGTCACGAAACGTGAAATCGCGACATGATTTGAGCCATCGGATCGAGGAGAGATCTAAACTTTTGATTGTCGAAGGAGATGAGACGTGAAGTTGTGAAACAATCCTGGCCGTTGGAGCTAGAGGACACGTGGCAAGCAATTGGAATTTTGTTGACTTGCACATTGGAGGAGTCAAAGGAGCATGGTGTGGAAACTCGCGATACGCGAAGTCTCAAAAGAATCCTAGCCGTTGGAGCCAGAGGACACATGGCGAGTGATTGGAATTTCGTTGACCTGGACATTGGAGGAGTCAAATGGATATGACACAGGAACTCACGATATGCGAATTCGCGAAATGATATGGACCATCAGATCACCAAAGTTATGGACCGTTGATCTGGAAAGCGAAGCGCTTGAATGTTTTTCCCATGGTCATAGCTAAGGTCACATCATCGAAGGATGAAGGGAGGATCTAGCACGTTGCTAAGCTCCATTTCAGATTTTTGCAAGTTGGGATTTATGAGGCAACTCACAGTAGGAAATCATGAAATGTGAAATTGCGACATGATCACAGCCATCCATCAAAGGGAGAGATCCGAACCGTTGATCCAATATGGAGTATTTCGGATATTGCGACTTGGGAGAGTCGAGACACCTCATACCAATATCCCTGAATTCGTGAGTCGCGAAGTTCCTTTTGGATAAGCGCTTATTCACAATTGGTGGTCATATGAGAGGAAGGAGCTAGCCTAGCTAAGCTCCATTTCAGAGATCGCGACATGGGAGAGTCGAGATGTTTCATCAAAAGATTTTTGAAACGCGACATTGTGAAATCACTTTTTGTTTAGTGTTCGGTCACAGCCAGTGGAAATATAGTATAAACACGAGTCCTTGTGGGTGTAATCCAATGATGTTGGTTAATTGGGAATTTGATCGAAGAGCTATTATTTCACTTCACGGTTAATTGTTCAGTTACAATTCAGTTAGCATAACTGAATCATAGTTCTTGGACATTTGGCGATTCAATTGTTGATGCATTTCTTTGTAGATTCGAGGTGTAACTAAATTGGAGGAGAGAATAAAAGAGAAATGTTGTGACTGTGTGAGGTTGGCTATTCTCACTGGAAAAAAGAGTTGAACTGGGAGAAAGAAAAATCACAGTACGCACAGTGTGAGATCAAACTCAGAGATGAGAAACAGAAGCTAAACAAAATAGAAAAGGTGAAGAGAGCAGAATGAACACATACCAAAGAGCTTGAGAGGAACAGAGAAAGAACAGATAGAAAGAGACAGCAAGTCAAGCCAAGTATGAATAGAGCAGAAGAATAGTGAAGCAGAGAAGAATTGCAGAACAGAGAAGAAGTGGTAAGAAATGATATACTTGTATTGTTGGTTATTCAATCATTTATTTATAACTAGGGAGGTAGGGTGGTGCTAGGGAGGACTATAGTCCTCTGTTATTCAAGTTGGTGCTTGAATACTGGAAGTTGAATCTTTCATCTAGTTTTGGCTAGAAAACAGGGTGGTAGGGTGGTGCTTGGGAAAACACAGAGTTTTTCATATGCAAGTTGGTGCTTGTATAAGTGGACGTAGGTGCTTCCATCCAGTTGGTGTTGGAACACTCAGATAGTTGGTGCTTCCTTCTAGTGGGTGCTAGAGAAACCAGAGAGTTGGTGCTCTCAGCAAGTTTCAGCTTGTAAAACAGAGGTGGTAGCCTCATTTTGAGTTGGTTCTCAAAGATAGATGATGTACATAACTTAAAAGACTGCCTATCATTCGAAGAAGAAGAGGTTTTCTACCTTTATGGGTTTTCTCGTGAAAATTTGTCTCTGTGTATATCTTATGTGTGATTGATGTTCATTATTTATGTTGTTCATATCTTGTATAATATTGATGGTCACTTGGAAGAGATTAAAAATTGTTTGAATAGTCATAAATTGTTTAAGCACAGTAACAACTGATTCACCCCCCCCCCTCTCAGTTGTCTTAGTAATTTCAACAAGTTTTGCTTCATATAAAAAATCACAATCATCATATATCAAAGCAATGAATCAATAAGGGGATGTTCACCTTTAATGACTTCAAATGCTAATTTTTATAGGTTTTAGTGGACAAAAATCAAGTTTCTCACCTTGTGCCTAATGACAAGAATATAAATGATCTTTCTCTACAACATCCAACAAATACAACTCTTCTCTTAGATACAAGTGGCTTTGTTTTAAGCCTTTCCTTGAGGGTTGTTTGAAAAAATTGTGGCAAGTTCAGCCCAAGAAAATTGTTTGAACAAATTGCCATTACCATAATAATCAACATTGTCATCGGTATCATCATTGTCGTTGTCGTCGTGGTCATCGTCATTTTCATCATTATCGTTGTCGTTGACATCATTGTCTTCATCATCGTCTTCATCATAATTGTCCCAGTCATCATTGTCGTCGTCGTCATCGTCATCATTGTTATGTGGGTTATTAAGGTTAGGGATAGGAGTTAGGAATTATATATATCATTCTAAGAAGAAGAGGTGTTTCTACTCATGGGTTTTCGTGAAAATTCTTATTCCCTGCGGTATATGTTATGTGATTGATGTTCATTATTTATGTTGTTCATATCTTGTATAATATTGATGGTCACTCTGAAGAGAGCCAAAAATTGTTTGAATAGTCATAAATTGTTTAGTTAATGCAACAAATCGATTCTCACCCTCATTGTCTTAGTAATTCTCAACAAGTTTTGCTTCATATAAAAAATCACAATCATCATATATCAAAGAAATTAATTAATAAGGGAATGTTCACCTTTAATGACTTCAAATGATAATTTTTATAGGGTTTAGTGTGAAAAAATCAAGTTTCTCACTTTGTGCCTAATGACAAGAATATAAATGATCTTTCTCTACAACATCCAACAAATAAAACTCTTCTCTTAGATACAAGTGGCTTTGTTTTAAGCCTTTCCTTGAGGGTTGTTTGAAAAAATTGTGGCAAGTTCAGCCCAAGAAAATTGTTTGAACAAATTGCCATTACCATAATAATCAACATTGTCATCATCATTGTCGTTGTCAGCCGTAATATCGGCTATTTTCTATCATCATTATCTGTCGCTGACATCATGTCTTCATCATCGTTTTCATCATCATAATTGTCCCAGTCATTGTTTGCCGCCGTCATCGTCATCATTGTTATGTGGGTTATTAAGGTTAGGATAGAGTTAGAATTATATATATATATATATATATATATATATATATATATATATATATATATATATTATTTGTGCTATAACAAAACATAACATAAAAATAAAAATAGCAGGTTAATTATATTATATAAATTATAAATTATAATTATGGATTATATAATATATAATTTATATATTATATAAATTATAATATATAACATGTATACAAAAAAACATTGAGAGTGCATAACTCACGCCCCATAACCTCACCTCACCACGTGCGAAAATATTCCCGACAAACTCGGGACTAAGAGTGACCTCAACCTGCAGCATAACCTCACCTCCCGACTGAGAGTGACCTCACGTGACTGCATTAAGAGTGATAGGTGACCTATATCATTAATCAAGCTCACGACAGACCTATCGACTGAGAGTGACCTCAATGCGACTATTGTTATCACCGTATGAAACTCTCCTCTAGGTTGTATCTCTCGTGAGATGCTCAGTAATCCCACCAATTGCAATGTTTTAATCAATGGACGACGACTTAATCAAATATCACACACTCTATACATATATGAATACTTTCATAAAGATAAGGCTTTCAACCAAAGGTGTTCAAAAGTTTTAATAAACAGTGAAAGTATGTAGAATACCTATAATACTAGCAGGAACATATACACAAAGTACATATGAATGGCCAGATAAAATAAGTGAAGTACTTTGCAGATTATATAGTTTATGGATGTAATGATAAGTTGACAGTTATCATACATCAGACAAACAATAAAAAAATGAACATAATATTCAGATTCAAGTAGGATAAGAGAGAATACGAAAGTCTGAATGGAGATGGCAAAAGAAGCTTATGTCTAACATATATTCAAAAAGTCCGAAGAATACAATAGTAGTGGTCAAGTCCCCATAGTCAACCCCCCCTTTTACAATATGAAATCAACAGGATTATATAGCCTTTACAACTTATTTGAGATCCTAAAAACATGGATCTCGATAACCACTTGTTCTATTTTTAGTTTGTAGAAGATATCTATCACAAATTTGAATTTGTGAGGTGATTGGAAAAGATAGAAATTTCTGGAAATATGTTTCTCCAAGATTCAAGTATATCCTCCAAATAAAAATATATATTAGGAAACTGAGAGAGGTACATGGAATAGACATTTCTTATGAATACCTCCTTCAGTTTCTAAAAATACTCTTTCATCTCATCAGAATATGTCCTCAAAGACAATGACTAAAACAGAAAAAACAGAGTATGGCTTAATTTCTAGAAATATGGTGCTCAAATATTGACCTATATTTCACAAATAAAATAGATATTGGGAAACTGAGAGAGGCTATTGAATATCAGCCCGTTCTTATGAAAAACCTCCTTCAGTTTCAAAAAATAATCTTCCAGTTGATCAGGATCTGTCTCCCCAAGAAGGTGACTAAAACAGAAAAATCCAGATTTCCAAATCTAGTCAAATTCCTACATTTTAGGAATTGATCCCTAGAATATTTCTATTGATAAATGAAGTGCCACCCAAGTACCATTGATGATATTTGATAATATATTTGACCATATGCTCCTAAATACACTCAACCAAATCGAATTTTGACCTTTTGACCAAAAACTCCGGTATTTTACCCAAAAATAGAAAGAATTAGCATTCTTAGTCTTCTTGCCTCATCATCTACCTCAAAAGATGAAAATGGATGATGTTTTGTATCCCTTTAATTATTATCTATCATTAGAAACCACCCTCGAGGCATCTAGATCAAAAAATAATCAATCTGAGCAAAAAGAAGAGCAATCTACAATTTTCTACTGACGGCGACACCCGCAACCTCACAACCCGCAAGTGTTGGAAGGTCTACAAAATATTGATCTTTTCCTTTACTAATCGGCCCGAAGAAATTCCAATGCTCTTCTATTTCCCATCGGTAAATCTTCACCCACGTTAACTTCTTTCACAGATCCCCTTTGCACTCGAGATTGGATTCTAACTTTGCGAGGTCGCGGTCGGAAAGCATCGACTCTCAAACCCCACCCCGATACCAACACCGACCTTCCTTTTCCCTTCGAAGATTCTATCGTGATTTCAGCATCACGATGTTGAGAAACTTGTCCCTACGATTCCTGAATCTTGATTTGCCAAAACTCCGATATACTCATGAGTTTGACTTTTCAACGCTACTCCTGTTTCTGGATTCTCGACTCAAAGGTACTGCCACAATCCTCGACAAGACTGCTTTCTAACCACTCCACGAATATCCAAAACAACATTCCACCTGTCCACTTCATTGACTCCTTTGTGGCCCCACACAATCCCTTCTTTATCTTTTCGTGATATCGTATCAGAATATCGCTATCTCAAGGTAATGTTTACAGAATTTCAAATCACTTAAACCCCGATATGAAAATTCACTTAGTAAATCCGACTTTTACTTCAGGCTCGAGTATATCCTACTTCCTCTCCCCGAAGCTTTGAACCTCTTCTTAACGCTTCCACAGAATTCCCCGTTCACAGACTGGACGGGTTTCAAGGAATTTACCTTCCTCAGAGAATTCAACCGCCCCGTTCCTTTCCTCCGGTGAATCTCCGCATCAACTAACCAAAGTGCTTCTCCATGGAACTCGGCCCGCCAAGAACTTACTTATGACACCTTCTTACAAAATTTCAAGGTATAACTTATGTGCAACCCTTTAAGTAGTTATAAGGTTTTCTCCTTCCTGAGCTTCCTTATAACCCTCAACCTAGAAAACCTCCTGCTCGCAATCCTTGCGGCAACCTTTCAAACACTTCTGGTGCATGGCCTCGTCGACTTCGCTACATTCCCAGCAAGAATCAGCTCTAAATGTTCACTCAGTCCCAACTCGAACTACTCAACTCCTGCACTCCTTGCACCGCCTCGCGGTTCTTTGCACTTCTACTTCGAATGAGAACAAAAGTTAAACTATTCGAAGTCCTTTTGTCAACTTATCTTCAGAACAATTAACTCCGCACTTGCGTGAACTTTGCTCAAAATAGAAATAATTGAAACTCATTCCTTCTTCCCCTAAAACTTCAACTCAACATGAAATCATAGGCTAACAGCATATAAAGCAAATGTATAGCAGAAGCAAACATTCTCATGAGCATATCATTCAACATCATTACATGTGAGAATAACAGAAACCATGAATTTGAATCAAATCCTTTCTATTAACTCAAATATCCGTATTACGGGTGTTCATACAATGTTTCTTGCTTCTCTTCTATGCTCACTACTATCATACAATACACAATGAGGTGTCTATATCCCGCTTTCCTTGGCGCTTCTAAAACTGCCTAATCTATCATTCAATTTCACCTAGCTCTTGCATTAACTATTTTAAATGCCTTCTGCCTACTAAGGATGAGAGTGAGTTGCTCAAGGTCCGCTTACATTTTACAAGTGCGCCTCATCTTAAATGAAGTCATTAAGAAATGGTGCGAAACAACTTCAAGGTGATTTCAAAATCTGCGCTAAGTAATCTCTTGTCCAGCTGCCTTTTGCTTCCGCGTTGGCTCGCTTTTGATGTTGGTGATGCTCTTGCATCATCTATGCTTTCGGTGGCTAAGGAGCCAAAATTTCTAGCCTGTAAGCTACCGAAAGTATTGATTTTGGTGGCTAAGGGCAGTTGTGAAAGCATGCCTAAGACACCAAAATCTATGTTTTGAAAATACATTTCAAAATTCAAAAATATAGCTTCCATCTTTTCAAGGATGTTCATTTGGTTCAGGGCTGCTTCAAATAAGTTGCAGAAATCGGTGTTGTATCTCTTTAGTATGTATTTGTTTCAAAACTAAATAACACCTTATTTGATCCAACACCTTTTGATCATTATTTCTTGTCTGCAACAACTATGATGAGATATACCTTTGTTGGCAAGAGTAATGATAGTTTTACCAAAACCGAATGTACCAAATCTAGCACATGATCCTTCAAGAACAGAAGGAAATAAAGCATCTAAAACACATGGTTCAATTAACATAGGAATATCAACTGCAATCTTGACAGAGCTAGGCCAAGGTATATTTTGGATTTAAATGCTAGTTGAATAAGAGCAACAATTTGTGAAATAGAGGCTTCAAAGATTAGTTATAATATTATTTCTTTCAACATCACATGAAACCATGTACTGTGTGTTGAAACCTCAAACAAAATTTCCCCGTATCTGTAGCATAATCACTACTCCAATATTGACAATGATGTAACCATTTCAAACTTGTCTACAATTTTGGTGGCTAGGAGAGCCCCAAAATTTGCATTTAAGCCACCGAAAGCTAAGGATTTCGATGGCTTAGAATCCCTTTTGAAAAGGTGCTTAGCCACCAAAACCTGAGATCTCGAAGTTTTTGAAGGAAAAAACAAACCAAATGTTAGGAAAACTTTATTACAGACTTAGAGATTGTAAAAGTGAGCCTCAAGAAATTTAGAAATGCATTTTTTAATTACCTCCTTCACCTAAAATAAACAAATCCTGATTTCTAGTTATTTGAGGAGACAATAACTTCATTGAGAGGATATGCATGACCCTATAGCTCATTAATCAAGTTCAGGACAGACGCACTAACGACAGATTTGGCAGGGCACTACAAATATGGTAAGTTTTGCATGTTGTTTACAATCATCTGGTCATGTATAGGTTCTTTGAGTGTTAGGGTTTTATCAATAGTAAAAATAAACATCAGAAATGGATAACCATAGATGACCTAAGATAAAAGGGTTACCTTAAAGGATATTTGTGGTAGGTAACACCATAAAATCAACATGGTATTCCTAGGAATCATTAGAGACAATGATAATTTCCAAGATACCTTCTTGATTGATTGTTGACATATCGACCACTCTACAAAATAGTGGTTTTTTGTCATCCTGAAGTTAGATCGTATGTGCATGTAGCAATTGGGGTTATCCCAAATGAACAAATATATAGAATCAAAGTTATATATGTGTAATAACACAAGAGATATATTGACTTGTGACACATACCTACCACAATGTGCAGTCCTACATCACTATGTGTGTGCTCGTCGGGATTACCTTACTACATTTATTTTTCCTTTTCCTTTGGTTCACGAAGTTCATTTGACTCAAATGGATGAGTAAGAGGACTATTTCCATTATTTTCATGAACCGTAAAGGCACGAGAATAGAGACTCCAGTAGAGGCATGGGAACCCACCCCAAACTATTGGTGAATTTGATTTACTCCACTGAGAAGGAAAGGTGACTAAGCAAGAATGGATTTGTAATTTCTCCATAACCCCCTCAGAAAGTATATTAATGGTATCCCTTAAATCAACTAGGGTATGGAAAATTATAGTTTTCCCAATGTGAACATCCACAACAGGGGATTGAAAATCTTCCCTAGCATAAAGTCATTGAAGTTGTCCCATTACATGAAAAATATTTAGATATTGTTGTTTTTTTCGACCATGTTTCTTGATGACAAGTTCATGAATGGCCTTACTATAAATAATAACATCTTTGATGGCCTACAATAGAGGAATCCCTACAAACAAGTTCCTTAGTTCCCCTATGATGTCAAAATAAGGTTGACTAGGTGGATAAGATTGGTTTCGTCACTTTGAAAAGGTAGGGATTCAACTTGAGGTTCCTTAGCAAGTGGATTCAACTATATTATGTCTTTTGTAGAAAGAAATTGTTGATTAGGTTCATCCTCCCTTTGTTCAGTGGCTAGAGTGGATTATGGATTAGTTAAAACTTTCTTAGACCAAATATATGTAGCCTGGCAATCGAGAGTAGACAACGAATAGGTTTGGCATCCTCCATTCTTCTTATAGTAAACAAGTTGGGTTGTATTTCTATTCTAATTAGGACTAGGATCAGAAGGTAGTCAAGGTTTCCATCTAGGTTGATTATTGTTCTAGTGATTCTATGGTGAAGGAGGAGGTAAAATAACTAGTTGTGGATGTGGTGGCCAATTCTGAGATGGCTTAAAAGATTGTTGTTTATTTGGCCATTGAGGATTCTAGAACTAATGAGATTGTTGTCCATAATGTGAGGGGTAAGGCCAAGGTGATTAATTAGGAATGTATTCTTACTACATTGGTTGAGTATCTGAGAATTGAGGAGGATACTAATTAGAGGCTAAAAACCTATTATTCCATGGTAAATTAAAATATTGAGGATCATAATTCATCCTTGAAATTAAGTGCACAGTTTTCCAAATCTTCATTAGTTGATAGAGAAAACTTTCTCAACATTCTAATTTGCACCTTGATCAATTTCTGTAAGTTTTGGTAATTAGGGTCACTTTCTAGTATGATGGTCATCAACATAGGTTTTGTATTCATACAAGATTCAAAGGGAATTCATGTCTAATGTGTTTTTTTGTGTGCATTTTGGACAAAATATTGCCAATGCTCTGTCCATATATTCATGTTTTTTCTTTCCTAAAGGATGTCAAGTTGCATTGAAAGTGAATTTAATAGGTTTGTATTCATATCTTCCAACAAATTTCCAATCTCATCTTTAGAAACTCCTATTGTAGCCCTATATAAAGGTGGTATAATTTCTCAATGTCCTTTAATTTTTTTCTTAGAGGCTTTGGAGTAAGTCATGAAAAGTTCCTTAATCTCCTCATAAGAATACATATAAATATACTAAACAGTGATCAAGTTCAAAGGTTTCAAACATTCTTCACACACCCCTCTCAATAGTACCAACTTCAAGGAATCAGGGTTTATCTCACAATTGATTGAACATTTGTATGTAAATTGAAACCACTTGGCATAATCCTCCAATGATTCATCAATAGATTGAGTCATTCCAAATATCATCATCCCTCATTCCATGAGCTTTACAATAATCATGGTACTTGTGGGTACATGTATCTATCATTTGCTCCAAAGTATGGACACTTCTACTTTCCAAACCCATGAACCACTATAATGTAGCTTCTTTCAATGTAGATGGAAACAAATACAGATTTTGGTCATCTACCTTGTACTCATAGGTTCGACTTAAAACCTAAAATTTAAGCATAAAGGTATTTGGGTCTTCACTGGGATCCCATAGAAATGTGGAAAAATAGAGGGAATGATATTTTTCAGTTTAGCTTCCTCTTTAGTTTCTCTAATGGTAAATTCATATCCCACTTCTTATTATTCATTGCCAGATCATGGTAAATAGAATATCAAGTCCACAACTAGGAAGTAGAGATTCAAGATCATTCAAAAAAAAAAATCTTTAAAATTATGAAAACCTAGACATATGTATGGTGAAATTTTTCAACTTTGACCTCAGGGTCTCTTATAGAGGCTACTACCACACTATAATATTTTTCAAAAAGCATTTCTACAACAATCTATTTTTCTGTGTTAGCATCTTTTTATTTTTTTGTTTCCCTAAGCTAGATGTAGAAGGAAAAATAGGAAGAGATCTTCTAAAATTGTCCCTCCTCCTCATTCATGCTTATTAGGAGGAGTCAAGAACAACATGTATTGGAAAAATAATTGGATAATGGCTTCCAATCCTATAACCTAGTAATGGATTTAGTGACCAAAAAGAAAGAAAAACTCTAAGAAACTAGCATTTCCCTGACAACAACTCCAAAAGGTGACAAGTTCATAATTGGGATTAATGAGCCCAAGTTGAGATAGAGATTACTTTAATTATCAACCAAGGAATGTAAACTTTCAAAATGAATACATTATATGTGCACTCACATAGATTTCAATTCTTGTTGTTATTTTTTTGTTATTAATTGTTTGGGGTTCTTGTTCTTGCTTTCAAGTCACCCTACAACAACTTTAAAGAGTGAGCAAATTGCATGAAGTCAATCATAGAAGTAAAACCCAACTTAGCACACTAATAGAGAAGGACATTGTAGAAATTAACTTTAACTAAACACACTAACATAATAAATAAATAAATAAATTTGCAAAATGAAAATTTTAACTAAACAAATCAATGGAAATCAAAATTGTGAAATTGAAATGATCTAATCACACCAACAGAAATCAAAATTGTAGAATTGAAACTATCTAATCACACCAACAAGAATCGAAATGCAGAATCAAAACCATAGCAATAAAGGAAACACAATAACAAATGGTAACTAACAAATTGTGTTTCAGTTCTGTGTTGTGATACTGGGCCCTTGCTCTACAACCTTGTTGAGTAATCTCTAGAACTTAACTTAGTAAGAGAAACAAGACTCAATAATGAAAGTGACATATCAATTTTCTTCTATTCAAAATATAGGCAAACCCAAATAGTTCTTTAGTTCATTATTTTATAGAAATTACTAAAAAATATGTTCTCGGATTGTTTCCCTCTCTTTCTTAGAGATCTTATTTAGAACAAGATTAGGGAAATAAAAAGAGTGTGTCTACTCAAAAGGCAGCATTGGTCCAACAACTCCTTGTGAAAGTTAAAGGTTCCTAAATTTCTTAAAGACTTAACACCATTTAATTTTGGAATTCATAAGTTTCTAGTTTTGAGGAACTAAGAGGCTCTAAGCCTTCCCATATTTTAAAGCATTTTAGATATCTCACTATATTTTTACAATCATGGCTAACTATATATATCTCCATTTTTGATCGACCAAGGTACAACCAAATAGGGTATCTCTAGATATTTTCCTAGCAGTGAAACTCTGACAAATAGAGGGAATGTGACTACATCTAGTAGATTTGATACACAAACAACGACCAAAGGTGAAAAGGTCGGGAAAATTCTCACAGACACATGGAATTTTATCAGAGGCAGGAGGATAATTCTTATGATGATGAGAGCACATGAGACATAGAGGTGCCACTCATGCATAAGCATCTGGTGAAATAATGGATACCTATGAATTGGTTCTCGGCGGGATTACCCACTTCATTGTCAACAAGAAGGACTTATCGCAAGAAGGTACCTCATCCTCCTCCATGGTCTAGGGATATTTTCCATGGATGGAATAACAATAAAATACAATACAATAACTCAATTGATGGACTATGTCAAACCATTTTGTGATTATAGCGATTAGATGCAATTGGTTAAGTATTGTTGATACCGAGAGGGGTGAATCAGTATCAAGTACACTTTTAAAAATCAACTTATACTTCAACCAAATTATATATTCAATTATATCCAATGAGAAATGAACAATAGTAGAAGAGTTACACCAATACACCACAATAGACCATGCACAATATACGAGAAATAATCAATATTATTATTCAAGGAAGCTACAAATAAATATAAAGGAGGGATAAACCTCCAAAAGGAATATACAATCCTCAAATATCAAGAGACGGTTTAATTTCCATCCTTTCCCTTTCTTCCACCCAAGAATATAGGATAGATAATAAAACTTCTTGAAGATTAAATTGTCACCACATCAACCAACCATCACATAGAACTTGATAATTCTTCTTGAGACTTATTCAACTTTTGAAATTATTCACTTCTTGTAATACTTGATCCTATAGATATTATTACTAATGTATTCTTTAAAACTCCTCCAAGTTCCACACCTTGAATCCTTAAAAGCAAGGTGTTGGTAGAGAAAAATGGTAGACACTATTCAATTGGTTTATTTAGGAGAGCTTAACTTGTACGTAATGCCCACAATTTAATATTTAAATACTTCAGATTCTAAAATTCATGCATAGGAACCACAACTCCGTACTCTTTCTAATGTAATTTTTCACTTCATTTGGATTCTATGAAGACGTTTAATTGAACACTGGTTATGACTAACTGACTAGCTCAAAACCCTATCTTCCACGAGTGTATCTCCAAATTATAGCTTAATTAAAGGGCTGAAATTTTTTCCATGGGTACTTAGATATGTCTTCTCAATACTCTGAATTGCACCATCTGAATCATTCTATAAAAAAATTATAGCAAAATGGTGAGATGACCCGTAGTAACATACCTTAGAACACATCACTGTTGACTTCATCCTCCCTTGAAATCGGGCTCTCTTTACTTCATATTTCCTCTAAAATTGAACTTGTTTCTCCTTGTCCATTAACAATTAAATTGTGTGCTTTTTAAAATGAATGTATAATGATATGTATTTATAATTCTTATAAGTCATTTTAACATTAGGGCCGACATGTAGTTTCTGCTTCAATTCGCATTGTCATCTTCAAAATTCATTTATCCTCAACCAAGAGGATCCACATCAACGGCCACATACCACCGGAGTGGAATGACTTATACTATCCATCCCTGGGTGTTTATCTACTTGGATCAACTATGGGGTCCAAAATCCAATGGCTAGGGCTGACATCAATGACTACAACCAACGACTAGGGTTGACATCAACGACAACAACAACAATATTCCAACAATATTATCCCCCTTTGTCATTGATGGCAACACTCATGCTCCCACTATCCTCATTCTCCTAGTTTATCTCCCCCTTTGACATCAATGAAAAAGGGTGGGGCTACTCCCCCTGAGTTTAATGGCCAAAGGTAACTCTCTTCTTGGGGGTTGCTCCCCCTGAACATATAGCACTTAATAACACTTCATTTTTATGGTCTCTTTATTTCTTGGAGATTTTTCATGGATCTAGGACATATATGTTACTTGGTCTTCTTGTTGCAGTTGCAACAATCTTCCTGAACCTTCTTCTTTGATTTTTCATATTTGTGAGTCAAACGTGAGAGTATATCCTTGATCACACATTTTACTGACACTAAGTAGATTATGCTTCAAGTCTTCAACCAATAGGACATTCTTTGCTTTTACATTTTTTTTTCCAATCTCTACTACACTTTTTCCAAGTATTTTGGCAGATGAATCGTCTCCAAATGAAACATTGCCACCCTTTCTCTTCAAGCTGATGAATTTGGCTTGATCCCCGGTAATGTGTGAAGAACATCCACTATCTATGTACCATTCATCTTCTTCTTTACATTCTTTAGTGGTCAATGCTATTCGACAATATTCATTGTTTGGAGTCTCTTTCCTTATCCATATTGTGGTTGGCATAGGAGCATATTCATTCATATATATACAATCTCGTGCTTTATGACCAAGATAATTACATTTGTAGCATAT